>QEQW01000293.1:0-31607 GCA_004016085.1 Claviceps quebecensis
CCCCCCCCCCCCCCCCTTCCCCCCCTATCCCTATAAAGCACACAGCAAAAGAATCAAGCCAAGCGGCATATAGGACCCAAAGAAAAAATGAAGGAAGAAAGAAACAAACAAACAAACGGGAACACGCAACTATTCTGACCACCCAAAACCCCGAAACAGGCCATGCATGAAGGCGTCGTCCGAGATATGGAACAACAACGCATCAAGCGCGAGCGACAACTCGATTTCGACATGCAACGCGAATTAGAAGCTCAGTACAAGCAACACCAGACTGTGCGGGACTCGACGATAGATGCTGCGGATAGTACAGTGGAAGGGGCGCCGCCGTCGCCGCTCCCGAGATGAGCATGATGAATGATGAATAAGTGATGGAGCGATTTTTAACTACATGAATGAAGGAATTTTGTGTGAACACGAGAAAGAGATGTATAGTATATACGACGGACGACGGACTTGAAGTGTAGCCTGTAGGAAAGAAGTGTACAGTATTTTATGACGGCATTGAGACGGGCTCATGAATACGCGGAGTTGTGTAGAAAGGGGGTTCAGATGATGGTTCTTCGCATTAGACTTTTGTGTACTTCTAGATACTTGGACCGTTGGGGGTCAATCTGGGTCGTGTAGTGTAGGCTAGAAAGCCGTCTGGTACGGCGTATTTTCAAAGAGACCAAACCACGCACTCACGTCTCTGTGTATGTAACAGTATATTACATCTCGAGCGCTGATAATGCGCATCTCCTCATCATTTGTCAAGTTCATTCAAGTTCATATTCCTGCATGATGAGCCGCAGTGAGATCCATACAACACGGAACATAGCATGCACGACATTCGATTTCCAATAAGGTCGTTCCATTTCTGTATATAAACCTGTTGGTACAACCTCACTGGCAAGACAACTGTGTGTCTTCCAAAAAAAAAAACAATGCAACCTCATCGATGCATACTAGTGCGAAACGACATCAAAAACAGAAGGCCTCGCAAAGCCCGTCATCACATATACGCCCCTTACCGCGAAAGTGTTAGGTAACAAAAGATGAAAGCAAAATGTAAAACGGTAATATGACTCCGCTCAGAAACCCACCGACTCGAGAACAGGAGGATCCCACCCTATCGTAGGGCGTCGGGGGAATCGTTCTCATTCTCCCCAGTCTGGCTCAACTTTCGCTCGGGACTGTTCATCTAGTCTTGCCGAACATGAGAGGCCACAGCCAAGTCGAAAGTCCCCCAAGTCGGTGGATCTATCACTTGTGTATCGAACTGTCCGTCTACCTGTTGGACGCGCCGGAGCGGTCCGTAAACATTCTCGCAGCAATATTCATAGACTGCAATTCCTGGAAAAGCAGCTTCGCAGCGTAAGGAATGTGGATCTGAGCGATCTTGGTCTTATTCTTGCAGGGTCTGCATTCAAACGACTGCTTTGATAAGTTGCTGCATCACACGTGTTAGCATGTCCTGTCTGGATGGTTCTTGTTTGATTCGTCTTTTGAAACGTCGCCCTCTCCAAGTCTCCATCATTGGGCTGGTAAACTTACGCAATCGGTGTCATGAGACCGCAAATCTCGCAAACATGAACTCGGAAAGCATCCGAGACTTCAAATAATCGTTCTCTCAAAAACGCAGCAGCGCCATGAGCAATCATGCAATCACGTTCCATTTCTCCGAATCGGAGACCACCGTCTCTCGCACGACCCTCCACAGGCTGTCGCGTCATGATCTGCACGGGACCACGAGCACGAGCATGGATCTTGTCATCCACCATGTGACGAAGACGCTGGTAGTAGGTAGGGCCGAAGAAGACTTGTGCTCTCAGCTTCCTGCCCGTGTGGCCGTTGTACATGATTTCAAAGCCTCTCGACTGGTAGCCGTGCTTGCGCAGCAGTTCCGACACAGAGTCCACGGTGACATCGGTAAACGGTGTGGCGTCGCCCTCCATGCCCTCCAGCGTAGACACTTTGCTGAGCAGACACTCAATCAAGTGAGCAATCGTCATTCGCGAGGGAATGGCGTGTGGGTTGATGATGATGTCGGGCGTAACACCTTCTCGAGTGAAGGGCATATCTTCCTGTCGGTACGTCACACCAATGGTACCCTTTTGACCGTGGCGAGACGCAAATTTGTCACCAATCTGCGGTACTTTGGTCGTTCGGACTCGGACCTTGACATATTTGACATTGTCCGCATTGACAGTAAGAATAACGGAGTCAATAATTCCATTTTCAGTACTTCGTAGCGGAGTAGAAATGTCACGACGCTGGTGCACGCTTGTTCGCGTGCCCAGGTCTTGGTTTTCTTGGTCAATGGGAGCGGTTTTGCCAATGATGATGTCTTCGCCAGATACACGGACACCGGGCGCCACGATGCCGTCCTCGTCAAGCTTGTCGTATGTACCGTGCTTCATGCGAAGCGTACTCTGATGGAAAGGCTTCTCAAACACTTCTGTGTAGTTCAAGCCAACCTTCTTTTCCTGATCAGAGTACGATCGGAAGAACAAACTCCGGAACAGGCCTCTGTCGATACTGCTTTGGTTCATGATGACTGAATCTTCCTGGTTGTAACCCGAGTAACAGGCAATGGCAACAATGGCGTTTTGGCCAGCCGGCAGTTCACGGAACTTGAGGAACTCCATTGATCGTGTAGTAGCCAGAGGCTTCTGAGGATAGTATAGAATATTTGCCATGGTGTCCATGCGGCGAGAGTAATTGGTAAGGAAAAAGCCCATGGCCTGCTTACCCATGGCAGATTGATAGGTATTACGAGGAGACTACACCGAGAGAAAAATGAGTAAATCATAGTTCACGAGCGGCAGGAGGGAATGGAGGAAGGCTTACCTGGTTGTGGTCGGGGAAGGGAATGATACTCGCACAGATACCCAAGATCATGCTGGGATGAATTTCACAATGTGTATACATGTGTGTCGTAGGATTCGTCCTGGTTTTGAGACGCCTGTTGGGATCGTCTCCCAGATCATCTTCTAGAGCAACTCCCGCCTTCTGGAGACGATAGAGTTCGAGATCTTCAGGTGTCATGCAAATCATGGATGTTTCTTCTTCTTCGGCATCCAGGTACTCGACGGCTCCGGCTCGAATTAATCCTTCCCAGCCAATCTTGTCGTCGGGATTCTCGGGAGGCTCAGCCTGTTCCTTGGCAAGCTTGTTGACCAGCTCTTTTGTCAAAACCAGGTGGCCCTTTTCGATGCCCTTCTCCACGTGATCTTCCTGCTCCACGGTAAATACCGGTCGCATGACACGCCCAGCGTCGGAGAAAATCTTAAACTCTTGATCTCGGATTTCTCTGACAAGGGACACCTCATATTGCAGATACGACTTTCGTCGTGTATCCAGGACCTGACTGACAAGATGTTTGGGATCCTGGTGCACACCAACCCACGTACCATTGACAAAGATTTTCGTTGCATGAGGATACCTTAGCGGCTCATACTCTTCGACAACTTCCATGCCACGATTGATCATGAACTCAATCAACGGCTCTGAGGGTGAGCCCACACTCACGTAGCACATCAATGACAAGTTCTTGACGAGGCCACACGCTTGACCCTCTGGTGTCTCTGCGGGGCAGACTAATCCCCAATGTGTGTTGTGCAGTTGTCGCGGCTTGGCCAGTTTGCCGTCTCGGCCGATGGGCGTGTTGGTACGGCGCAAGTGAGAAAGTGTGGACGCAAAAGTATAACGGTTCAACACTTGAGACACACCAGCAGTCGAACTCATGGCCTTCTTCTGGTCTCCCCAGTTACCAGTGGCGAGCGAATACTTCAAGCCATTTGAAAGCGTGCCCGGCTTGATGCCAACTGCCAAATTGAAGTGGCGATTACTTTCAACGCATCGCCGCAGATAGTTGGACAGCTCATTGTTCATTCTGCGAACAATACCACGAAACAGCTTCGCCAGAAGTGGACCAGCCAGATCAAGGCGCTTCTTCCCGAAGTGGTCACGGTCGTCGGGCTCGCGTCGGCCGAGAGCACATTGAAGGAGCTTGTGGACCATGTATCCCAGGAAGAAGGCCTTTCTGGTTTCACTGCCCTCAGTCTGCGAGATGTGCGGTAGCGTCTCCTTCTGGAGGATGTCCTTGGCCACACGAACACGCTTCTCTCGTCCAAGACCGGCTTGATCTCGGTTGCCTCGTTTTCCAATGAAATCGAGCGCCACTTCTCTGTCCTGGACACAGAAAGCCTCTTCGATACAAGGTCGGAGCATTTCCAGCATTTGACTGTCCTTTCTGTCGTAGCAAATGTGATTCAAGATGTCCTCGTCAGAAACAACACCCAACGCACGAAAGACAATGGCGATAGGAAGGTCGGACTTGACAAAGGGCAGCGTGGTGTGAATGGTCTGGCCGAAACCACCGCGGGCAGAGTCACCCTTGCCATACAGCTTCAATTGCAGACTCGAAATGAGACGTGAACCTTTTTCCAGCGCACTTCGTATTTCGGCAGTGTATGTGTAGGGACTGGGTTGGGCCTTTTTGAAGACCTGCACAATGTTGGCAGCGGACCGCTCCTGTGCGATGAGCACCTTTTCACTCCCATTGATGACAAAGTATCCGCCCTGATCATACGGACACTCGTTGACTGTGAACAAGCTTTCATCGGTCTCTCGACTGAGATGGCAGATCTTGGACTTGACCATGATGGGAAGCTTGCCAACAAAGACCATGTTTTTCCAGTCCTCGGATTTGCCAGCCTGATCGTCTTCGGGGGTTTCCTCCTCCTCCCAGACGAGTTTGGTAGGATTCTCCCCCGTTTTGGCATATTCAGTCTGTTGGGCATCGTCCATCTCGTGCAGGGGCACCTCTCTTTCGATCGCAGCCGAAACTTTCTTGGTGATGTTGATGTAGAGGGGACTTGCGTACGTCAGGTTTCGGTCACGGCACTCGTATGGCAAGAGAGAAGTGACTGTGCCGTCGGTTTCGCTGATAGTCGGTCGAGACACCATGACGGTGCCGAATTTGATTTCGTATCGGCGGAGAGCAATCTTGGTGCCGGGAGCCGAGGGCGGATTGGGCTGATCGAGGGTGATGGTGGAATACTCGTTTACCAAGTCTTGTATCGTCGTCTGGGTAAACTCGTCGAAGGAATCCGTCTGCTGAGAGACCAAACCTTTGCTCTCGAAAAAGGACGAAATGACGGTCCAGCAATCCTCGGGGGTAATGCCCTCGTCGTCCTCACCATAGTTCTCGTAATCGAATTCATCCTCGTACTCGGCCATGTTGTCGGACGGAGGGCTTTACAGCCTCTGCGAAACGCTGACCTGCGTTGTGTTGAAACCTTTCGGCGATTTCTGCAGTTTATTACAGCTTGCAACACGATCCTGAAATGTATAGTTTCGAAAGGTGATGAGGAAGTGAGACTGTGAGATTGTCAAACGTGCTGCAGCTGGCGCCTCTAGCACCGCGAGTGCATCTGCGTGCGCGACCCAGCAGATCAAAAGCACCCAAAGACGCGATGGAGAGCTTATTTAACGGCTGATAACAATGAATGTCGTGGCCGTAGAGCGGACTGATGGATTCGCGGACGCTCGTGACGAAATACGAGCTTTGGATGCTGGAGCTGTCGAGTTGCTGTCCGTCAGAGAGTGACGACCACAAAAGAAGGGCATCTGCCTTTTGCCTCTGCCTTTTCCTTTGCGCCTTCACCGGGGGTCCATGCTTGCGATGCTAGTACGGATATGGTAAGGCGTGACGGACTAGATGCTGACTAAAGCCGCTTCCAACTTCTCCACTTAGCACTTCGTACGCGTTGCAGAGCATGGCAATACCTACCGCCGACCGGTATGTAACAAACTCAATACGTACACTACTGTTGTCGGATTATCCACGTAATCTTGGGAATCTATGTGAAGAACTTGGGTGTATTGATTTCTCTGATGTAAGATCTAAGTTCTTGTCAACCGGCCTTGAATATGTTTTCAGCTCAAGTACATAATAGTCTGTGGAACTTGATAATCTATCTGCCTTGCCTCCTTGCGCACCCCCCAGGAGCCAGCACCACTATCATCTGACAACTGTGACCTCTCAGACGTCCCATCAACTACACGGAAGCGATCCATCTATTCACTGCTCATAAAAGATCAAACAATCAACGACCTCTTTCCTAGAGCTGTACTCCGAGCTACAGAAACTGATACAGAGCGAGCAAGTTGCAACCATCGCCGGAGCCAAGCATATTATAAGAGATCAATCTGTCAAGGCTTGAGAACTTTCGAAAGGACCGGTTGATACGATGGCGATGCTAACGCGGCGAAGCCAATCCTGATGATTCTCCCTGTCGAGGATAGACAAGGCCCGGCGTTCTTTCCCCACGGTTTGTTAAAAAAGGGGAGGTGATTTCTCACTTTGACGTTGAATTGCGAAGGCTTCTTGCTTGCTTCGATTTTCCAGCAATCGTATCTGTCGCTAGGTTCTGACAACTTGCTTTCAGTCGGAGGCGTTGTTCGACCTTACTTGTGTCGATTCTAAGTCACGTCCGTCGTCTGCCGGGCCCATAACCTATTGAACGGGTGCACAGTTACAGCTGCCTTATTCACAGTGATATAAGTTGGCTCAAGGACGAATAGTCTACATTACTGGGATGGATTCTCGCCAGGACACGATTGGCATACTTTGTGTGGTCACGTGGCCCTTACCCTGACTTGGTATACGGAGTATGTACAAGGCAACCCAATCTGTCAACACTGCAGTTTACACTGCGATTCCTTGACATTTTATTCTATAATTGAAGTTGGTCATGTCCGTGCCAGGCTCATTGACTCATTGATATAGGTATAAGTCTGGTAAGGACAAATCAAATGCTTGGGACATGCAACTGATACAATTTCGATGCAAAGCGCAGTTAACAATTTGGCTCTGCGACGATCTTTAAGTATGTACCTATATGTAGAGTGGTTTCTTCCTCTGGGCCCTGTAAAGACTGGAGCCTGCACTCTTACCTGAATACATACACGAGGACCTTAGGTAAAAATATTCGCAAACGCGGAACTGGTTTTCACTTTGATTCGTGAGCTGCGAGTATGTTTTGCACGCTGGTTGAGGTCTGCAGAGATATCCAAAGTGAGCCAAGTGTGCCTAGACAATTGGCGCGAGGTGTTCTCCGGGCTGGCTTCTTGCAAATATGTCCAAACTGCGCCGAGAATTGTGTGAATTGATTGAAATTTCATGCGAAGGGCCTGGGTATCTTGAACCAAGCTGGATAGATAACACAGACAGACGTACGTTAGAAGTTCGTTACCAAGCAAACGAGCGCCAGCGACCTCGTATGTACGTATCGAATTCGACTCGCGCCCAAAATTCAGCGAACTTCGCCAAGTAGCAAGCAATCAAAATAATACCTAACAATCAAGACAAATGGTAAAAAGGAACAAGCAAAAGCTAACAAGCCGCCGCGTACGAATTAGGTATGTACCTAGATCATAGATGTCAATGACGCGATCATGAGGGAGGCAAAAAGAAAAGTGGCTCTCCCGCCGGGAATTGAACCCGGGTCTCAAGCGTGACAAGCTTGCATACTGACCACTATACTACGGAAGATGAATGACTTGAAGTCACTGTAGCTGAGTCAACTGTGGCTATTCCGCCCTTATTTCTATTTATAACCACTTGAAGACTATGGCCGTATTGAAGTTGACCCAATATTGGCGAATTTGCACACAAAAGGCGGCGGCGTGACGCTACAATACGGACAGGACAGCATTTTTGTGACGTGAACACGCTAGACGAGACATCTGATCGTCGCCGCTACTATTGGTGTACATAGACAGATGCTTATACATGTCCTTCTTGTAAAAAGATAGAATAAAAACTAATTTTCTATTCAAATGTAAGGTTGGGGTTGTGTAGGTAGTAGTCTGTAGACACAAGTTAACAACGCAACTACATAATTGCGTGTCGATCTACCCAATGACTACCTACCATATCGAGTGCACATTCATACTCCGTACAATCGTCAATGTATTTTCTACACGCCCCGCTCAGCGGATTGATGCAAAACGAGATGAGAAGATCGCTGTCTTCCTGAATGACTTTGAAAAAAAAAAAACAAGACCGACACCATATTTTGCCCCGTATGAAATCCAAAAGAAGCCCAGCAATCCAACATAAACTATAGCCCTCTGAAATGAATCCTTCGTGTAAATCATGCCTCGTAACCATTATACCCTCGTCTTGCTGCTTCCCACTCCGTAGTCCGACCACCGTTTCCTCAAGATTCTTCCTCTCTTCTCTCTCTTCTCATCTCCGGCGCTCACTCCGCCTTCAATCACTCCAAGTTCCAACTCCCAACTTCCGACTGCAGGACCCGCCACCCTCATGCAAGGGAGTCCCTCTCCTTCCACCACATGACGCCCTCAAAACGAGCAAATCCCCCCAACCTCATCATCCATAGTCCACGACCCAGCCAATCCTTTCACATCCACATTATCTTCCACCGCCGCCGGATCAGCCTTAGCCAAGTACGCATCAGCCTTAAACTCCGCATTTAGCTTCTTCTTCATAAACCGCCTCGTCCACTCCTCAATCGCCGGTTCCCCCGTCTCATCCCTCGCCTGCTTCAAAAATGGAATCAACGCCGTGCCACCAGTCCCAGTATGGCTCTTGGCCTTGGAATTATGCGACGCAGCTGCCAAGTTGACAGGCCTTCTGTGTTGTGAGCGGCTGCGGGCGCGGACTTCTCTCGACGGTGTGATGATGTACCGCGCGACAATGGAAATGTGTTTGTCGCGAAAGGCGCTTAACATGGCGAGACAGGCATCATATGCGAGACAGAGGGCCCGTTCTGTGCGGTTTGCTTCCACGTAGTCTCGGATGTTGGCCACTTGAGTTACATCGGCTAGGAACCTGGCGTGCGGACCAGGCATGTATCGGCGCATTTCTTGGATAAAGTTGTGTCGGGGGGGCGCATGGCGAGCTTCGAGCTCTGACTCGGAGGATGGGTCCCGGCTTTCACCTGTGGGACGGTGATGGATGCCGAGCACAATGTCGAAGAATTGGATGAGGCTGCTTTGCGCGTTGCTTCCGCCGCTATATTGCCGATACTCTTCCTGTCCTGAGCCGTCTTCGTACATGACACCATGGGGAAGGCCGGCCTCGGCCATGTTTTTGCTGCCGGCGAGGAAGGGACGAATGCGGTGGTAAAAGATGGTGGGGTCGCAGCTCTCGTGCATTCTCTGTAGGATATTGGTCAGGTCGGTGAGACGCTCTGCGAAGCCGACAAGGCATCGGGTGACGGTCTTTGTATCGTTGGATCGAGCGGCGGCAATGGCTGTGAGCATCAGATCGAGGATGGGCGCGCCGCGGGCTTCAATGGCGACGGAGATGAGGTAGAACCATGACTCATCAATGGATCCGGTGAAGGTGATGAGGGTGGCGATGTTCTCCATATTGTCGACATGCTCATCGACGAAGACGGGCTTGAAATTCCACAAGCACACGGCGGCATAGGTGGCGACGGGCAGAACCTCGAGGTGGTCGGCAATCTCGAGCAAAGGCACCGAGATGGGCATGGGGAGACGATCAGCCGGTAAGTCCCCGCCCCAGATGTAGGCATGTGCGATGAAGCAGAGCAGCGAGTATGCGCGACGCCATTCCGACTCATGCTCGAGGCCAATGGTGGACAGGACGGGCAGCTGATCGACGAGGCCACGCAGGCGCCGGGTAAGGACCAGAGCTTGCAAATTGGTCGCGATGGCCTCCCACTTGTTGTAGTAGGGATCCGGCAGACGGGCTAAGGGAAAAGTCTCGGGCAGGAAGCCATGCCTCGACGAGAGGCCGTAGTCGGCGAGAACGGGGATCGGCGGCAGCATGAGATGGGGTGGAGCTGAAGGTGGGATCGCGGGAGGAGACGTGACGACTGACGAACAGGACCTACGCCCAGATATGCGGCTCGTCTGCGCCGTGCCGCTCTTTGCAGATTCGGGTTGCGCAGCGGGTGGAAGGAAATGTTGAAAGGAGACTGGATTTCTTGGACTTGGGCTTCGCAGACTAAATCACAGACTTTCTTGCGTTGTATCTGGAGAGTTAGTCTAGAGAACGCTATGAGAAGGGGCGATGTTGATGACTGATGTAGGTAGAAGGGGCCGCTATAAAAATAAACTAACGTGGTCAGAAGGGAAAGCAAGAAAAAAAGCGTGAGTGGAGAAGGAAGACGTTAAGGTATGTAGGCAGACGGTTTCGTTTCGCGCCAGAGGATCTCCTGACATCAGCCACCCACGTACAAACAAATAGGTAAGCTCGACTGAAGGAAAGCTTGGTGTAAGAGTGGCGATAGCGTAGACTCTAGAGACGGGGAGAAACCACGGATCATATTCATGACTTATAAGTAGTACATAGGTGAAAATATACCTACGTAAGAGCGCGTGCGAGGAAACGGCCATCCATCAATGATCCATGAACCATGAATCCAGGAATCCATGATGGAACCCCACGGGCCGCCGCCCCTGTGCGGTCACAACCGGAGGAGCCATCGGACAGCGCATGGGACGGTACAACGGACGGGACATGATGGGTGTATGTATTCGAATTTGGGAGCCATCATGCGTTGTTGGGGCGGAGATGGAGTGAGTTACTCTGAGCAAAGGTGAACATGGCGATGGCGATCGGGTTGAACGTGTTGAGCGCATTGTCCACGCAAATAAGACGCATCACATCGGCAACAGGAAGACAGGAACGTCGTCGCGCAGACGGTGCATTCGATTGGCTGGGAATTGCATTCATCCAAGACCTTAGACGGCACATGTACGGCTTACCCTGTCCGGGAAGCGGTGAGACCTGGCAGAGTGTCCAAGCGGCGTCCATTGCACCGGCAGTGGCAGGCAATTGGCAGGCAGTGGCAGGCAGCCTGCATATCGCCGGGTTGCTTCTCCGTGTCTTCCAACGTCCAACCACGCCATGAGTGACGATTCAACCACGCCACATAACATTCACACGCCCAACCAGGCCCTTTGACCCCTCACGTTCGGCAGTCACGTCTTGTCGTCCTCGCAGGTTTTGCTCATCCTACCATCCGGACTTTGCTTCATCGGCACTTCTCGCAACGACCCACGAGGCCTCGTGTCGCACCGCTTCGGCCGCCTGCCTGGGGTGAGCCGGGCCGCAAAGTCTCTCGGGCTCTTCATCATGCCCGTTCAACAGCATGTGTTGAACTGGCTGTGCAGCGTTCTGACCAGCGTGCGTTGTATCCACATGCTTCCTGTGTCTGCTCCAGCGCCGACGAGACGTTGAACTGAAACCCCCTCTTTCAGGAATACCACGATGTCAACCGTACCTATCACGACGTGGCCCAGGCCTTGGCAAGCACGCCAACCCTCTCTCCGCGAACCGACGTGCATAGTACGTCCATTCAACGCGACGTGATGTGTCTGATCACGTCAAATCCGACACGCGACAGGAAAGAAAAAAAAAAGTCTAACGCCTGGCCCTTTCTCCCACAGCTTTCCCCAACGGTTCCAGCGCGCTGCTGCTGCATCTGAGCGGTACCATCCCCGTCAACTTTCGCGGTAACACGTATCGTTTTCCCATCTCGATATGGGTTCCTCACGCATATCCGCGCGAGCCGCCTCTTGTCTATGTGACCCCTACAGAGACTATGATGGTCAGGCCTGGGCAGCACGTTGATTCTCAGGGACTGGTGTATCATCCGTATCTTGTCGGATGGGCGCAGTTTTGGGATGTAAGTTGTCGGACGCTCTTGAGCGCACATTGCGAATCGGTCGAGACTAACGGGAATCGCAGAGATCCAACTTGCAGGAGTTTATCTCTATCCTGTCCGACATCTTTGCCAAAGAGCCCCCCGTTGTATCAAGGCCAGCTGGTCGACAGGCACCTCAGCAACCACCCAGTCGAGGGCCGACTACACTGCCTATTCCTCCTCCGCCTCCTCCAAAAGATCCTGCACCATCGCCTTCTCCCTCGACCGAGACTCCTCGGGCGACCACTGCGTCTCGATATGACTCTGCGCCTCCGCTTCCACCGCAAGCCCAAGCAGCGATGCCGGCAGAACGACACAGCCAGCCTCTTGCTCCTCCACACATGCAACATCAACCTCAGCAGCCTCAGCAATATGCTCCTCGCTATGAGACACATTCTGGCGTGAATCCCGGCCCTCAGGGCACACCATACCAACAAGCCCAACCACCATACTCATCCCAAGCAGAACCTCTTGGTCCTACACAGTGGCAGGTTCCGGGGTCGTCACTACCAGACTATGCCGCGTCGCAAGCTGGAATGGCGCCACCTCATCAGCATCACCAAACTGGACCTCCCGCTCCTCCTGCGCCTACGCCTGCTCCTCCTCCCCCCAATATCCTAGACGAACCCCTCACCCTCACCGTCCCGTCCGACACGACAGTTGCGCCACCACCCATACCGCCCAATCCCGAAAAAGACAAGCTCCTACGACAGCTCGCCCAAACCCTCTTCACGGTCCGGCAACAAACCCGGCAACAAAACGAAGCCAGCATGGCCGGGCTCCAGGCCCAGCAAAACGCCATGCAACACGCCATGGCAGGGATCCAATCCGAGTCAAGCCAGCTCACTCAGCTCTCCAGCCTCCTCGCATCCAACACGCAAATCCTGCACGATGCGCTGCGCAAAGCCGACGACGTGATTGAGAGTTCCAGAAGCCATCCCAGCCCGGATATAGATGAGCTGTTGGTTGCGCCGACAGTGGTGGCGAATCAGCTGTATACGTTGGTGGCAGAGGAGAGGGCTCTTGGGGACGCGATTTTTATTCTGGGACGGGCGGTGGAACGGGGGCGGATTTCTCCGGCGGTATTCGCGAAGACGACGAGGTCGTTGGGGAGAGAGTGGTATCTGAAGAAGGCTTTGGTGAGGAAGATTGGGAAGGGGATGGGGATGGTTCTGTGAGGGGCATGTCGTTATGAGGGGTCTGGCATCATGAAGAGGGGTTTGATATGAGGCGGTGGGTATGTGTGTGATGGAGCATCTACGGTGGGAATTGTTGATGTTCCCGCATGTGCATGTAGCGGCGTATCGAGGTTCTTTGGTCTTGGATATGCTCTATTGAGAAGACCTCCATTTTTATATTGGCAATGATTCGATAACATAACATAGGTCACGAACTGCCAGTAGCTCCGAGAGCTCAGCTGTGTGCAGCACATTTGACCGCAAAGATGTGAAGATGTGAAGACATGAAGACATAAAGACACGAAGACGTGAGGAAGTGAAGAACATGCCCATCCATCCCCCGTCCGTCCTTGTCCTCAAGGTCCTCAGTCCTCAGTCCTCAGTCCTCACAGCCTCACAGGCTACATACACTCTCTGCCCAATAACCGCCCCTCGGCCCTTCCGTTGCGTTTCCCTTGTGATTTGTCTCGGTCGAAGACAAGTCTGCGACTTGCATGATCATCGCTGCAGTCTGCACTACACCTTCCGAGTCCCGAGTGTCCACTGTACGCCCCCACGGGCCACGCGGGCTTCACCTTTCAAGTTTCACCTTTCACCTTTCTCCATTCTCCAGTCCATGTACATATGTAGGTAGACATAGGTAGGTAGACATAGGTAGGTAGGTAGACAGGTATGTACAGCCGCACGGACTAGAACAATCCCAAAGTTCAAAGCCGCTTCCGCTTTCTTGCAAATGCCGGCTCGCGGCACATTGCGCCCGCTACAGCCTCCTACATTAGGTACCTACCTAAGCTATCGGTAGTAGGTACTTACCGGTACGAGGTGCAGTATCAGAGGCGCCCAATCTGCATACGGAGAACAGAGTACCAATTACCTACATACTCTGGAGTCTGTGCATACAATTACATAGATATGTACTCCGTACGGAGTAGATGATATGAGGTATACGTATGTATATGTACGTACCTGCTAGGTACATATGTACATACATATGTGGTTCTTGAAGAACTTCTTCGGCAACCCGCCCCACCCTGTCTCAGGAACAATACTAAGCTCAACGGCCTCTCCCGACGGGAACAATGCTAAGAAACTAATGCATGGTCCACGAGCAGCACGACAGGGTGGTGGCCATGGGCAATCGTCAGCGTGAAGGGAAGGGGAGGGAAGGGAGGCAAACAGTTGTTCCTGGAGGCCGGAGGCTAGAGGCTGGAAGACGGGTTATTATGCGCCACGGACGGGATGGTCCCGAGGGCTGGGGCTTGAGAGTGGTCTTTTTCTTTTTTTTTTTACTTTTTACTTTTTGACTTAGACTTTTGTATCTTGCTTTTGTGTCGGTATTGATGCCAGATGGGGGCTTTTCTTTTACAAGGAGGTAGGTACCTAGGAGGATGGGCTGATAGGAGAGGAGATGGAGTTTCTGTTGAGGGGTTGCAACTTGCCACTTTGAACTTGCAGAAGGGGGGATTGTTTGCGTCTGTGAGACGAGTCGTGCTGGATGTGTTGCTGGGCACTTTCCACTGGGTTGGAAAGTTCTGGGATGATTTCTTGATTGGGGGTTGGTCACAGGTGTGTTGGTGCTTTTACTTTGGGCGGGATTCTCGTCATTGGGATGTGCTTAGCCTTACGAGGAGGAGGAGGAGGAGGAGGAGGAGGAGGAGGATGATGACGTAGGAGAGGGATACTTTACTTGCGCAAAGAATGGATGAGAAACAGAAAGACAATGCTAAAGGAAATGTGTGCATGAATGTAAGAAATGCGACTACACCTGCTCTTCTGTGTGGTTGTCGCGTGCGCACATCGTGGACGATGGCACATGCGAATGAAAACAGTATACCTCGATTGAGAATGCGATACAATCAGCTTCCGCTTCTTCACGCACCCCACGACAATCGTAAGAAAATAAATGGAGCAACCTGCAAGATGACGGTGCATCAAGCATCCAACCCAGCAAGGATAATCGCAACAAGAATAGTAGTCATCCTTGAGTATCGCTTCACTTCTGGCGTCAGTATTACTCTTTTGGGACGAACAATGTCACGCGGGAGAGGTGTGTGTTGCCCAATGTAGATGAACCAATCTACAGACTACACACACACACGCGAGTTCTGCAAGTATATATACGATGTATTACTCCTCGTGTGTGTGTGCCGCGTGCGTGTCAATTGGTGTCATGACTGATGTATCTGCTGCTCACCCTTCCTGTCGTCAACGGTATCACGGCACGTCTCCCGGTTTCAATCTGTCTTGACTCTTGAGACTCCCTTTATCTTGGTGCCACAGTCCCGACGCATCTATCCATGTACAGCCATCTTCATCTTGTTACGTTCGCACAAAAGCCCCTCGAGCCGTTTCCCTCCTCTTTACTTCTTCTACACCTTTTACTTCTTCTCTTCTGTGTCATATGAATATCAAGCTTGAACACTCGAGTCTCTCTTATACACCTCTTACTTTCTTCTCTTCTCCATTATATCACCCTCTTCTCTTCTATCGCCTCGACCCCTCTTGGCTCTCTCGATATTCTGCCTGTTGTTGTTTTTTTTTTTTTTGTTTTTTTCCGCACTCCCCGGACTTGTCGTCTTGCACACAGCTGGAACTGCTTGAACTACTTGGATCTACCTGGACTACCGTTATCCTCACATCGCACCTCGAAGAAGTAGCAGATGACCAAAACACCCGAAAGAAGAAACAGACGAAAAGCCAAGTGAAGAACAAGCATCCAGGGCCCCCAGGAGAAAAAGTGTAAACAGTAAAACACCAAAGACAAGTGGAAAGGGGGGGAAACCCACAGAGAGAAAGAGAGAACAAGAGAGAAAGAGAAACAAAGTTCATATAACTCCTCTCATCTCTTCATCTCTTCATCTCTCATCTCCCATCTCCCATCTCCCATCTCTCTCGACAGTCGATCCTCACATACCGCCACAATGAACGACTCAACCCCCTTCCTCGACCAATCCATCACCCTCCTCTCCCCCAGCGGCCCCATCGTCATCCCCATCCCCAGCATCGACGCCTTCAACGACGAATCCATCTCCGTCACCCTCAACTACGGCTTCCAACTCGGCGCCTGCTTCCTCCTCCTCCTCGTCACCCTCCTCGTCACAAAACCTCACAAGATCCTCCGCCCATCCTCCCTCCTCCACCTCGCCGGCCTATCCGCCTGCCTCATCCGCACCGCCATCAACCAGGCCTTCTTCCACTCCCCGCTCAACCACTTCTATCCCTTCTGGAGCGGCGACTACACCTCCGTCCCGCGGTCCTACATGCGCACCAGCGTCGCGGGGACATGCGCCTCCTTGCTGCTCGTCATGATCCTCGAGGCCGCTCTCATGCATCAGGCCTGGACAATGGTCTCCCTGTGGCCTCCCTCGGTGAAGATCCCTCTCGTGACGCTTTCGGCGCTGGTGTCGCTTTTGACGGTGGGATGGCGGTTTGCGTTTACCGTCATCCAGAGTAATGCGGTCATGGGGCTTGCGCCGGCGAGGAATCTCGCGTGGGTCGTGAATGGGGCATTGGTCCTGAATTGCTTGTCGATATGCTGGTATTGCGCGCTGTTCAATGTGAAGCTTGCGCTGCATTTATTTGTGAATAGGGGGATTCTACGATCCGCTTCCGTAACGGTGAGGAAGGCGTTGACGCCAATGGAGATTCTTGTCATGACGAATGGGGTGCTTATGATTGTGCCAGGTGAGTTAAACACTACACTCCTTTCTCATTGACGGTTTCTTGTCTTTTTTTTTTTCTCGTCATGTATATATCATTGCTCGTCTCTGCATGGCACATCACATGGCATGCCATCGTTTGGTACTATGGTATACACTGTTTTTGTATTACTCTTGTTCCTGTCTTATCGGTTCTTGCGTTTTACTTTACCATGTTCTACGCTCTTCAGACTTCCGTCACGTCCTCTTACAAACAACCATGTAACCTCTTTTCAAGTTCTTGCCCTCCTCCCCTTTCCCACTTCCGACTTCTCATAACACTCCGTTCAATGATCAATCTCCCATCCACCACATTCTCATCCCTCTCATCCATCTCACTAATCATCTCCCCCCCTCCCCCTCCACTGCAGTCATCTTCGCCGGCCTCGAATGGGCCCATTTCCCCAACTTCGAATCCGCCTCCCTGACACACACCTCCGTTGCCCTCATCCTCCCCCTCGGCACCCTCGTCGCCCAACAAGTATCCCAGGCCAACGGCAACAACAACAACAATAACAATAACCTCAGCTACCTCTCCACGACCACAGCCGCCCACTCCCACCACACCCGCGCCAGCAACACCACAAGAGAAAAACCACACGGACACCACAATCCCCCCCACAGCATGGCCATGCCTTGCCACATCGCCAGCGTAAGCACAACCTGTGGCTCTGGCTCTGGCTCTGGCTCTGGCTCTGGCTCCCCCACGCGCTTACTCTCCTCATCTTCGCTCTTCAAACGGGGGCCCAACAGCACCATGGGCAAAAGCATGAGCATGGATCGCAGCTCAGACTCCTGCAAGGGCGCGCAGAGGCTAGATCATTTCGATCTGGAGCTGCGGAGGATTGACTCGTCGGGAGGAGACGATGGGCTGGTGGATCATCATGACCATGACCATGACCATGACCATGACCATGACCACCATGTTAGGGTGGATATGCATGTGGCGCAGGAAGAGACGAGAATCTAGGGGGTTCTTTGAGCTGCTGCATAGAAGTTGGATTCATCTGTCTCAGTCGGAGGTGGCCATGGAAGTGTGAAAGTAGAATTGCGGGAATGTGGAAAGGGGTGTTGGAATAGCCTAATAGGCAGGCTTGCTTTTTAAGGGTCCAAAGATCAAAATGTTTTTTTCGAGTTTCTGCTTCCAAGTTCCTTCCTTCGTCGAGGGTCCGCCACGGCTGGCCTCAGTTGAACAGTTTCATAGCACTTCTTGTTTTTTCTCCTTGTTGCTATTACTTTCTCCTTGTTGTTGTTGTTGTCTCTTCCTCTTTGTTGTCAATCCAGGGCCCAGGTGGCAGGCTTCGGAAAGGCCGTGTGTATAATTTCAAAGTGCCTGTTTGTTTTATTAAAGTTTAGAGATAGCCATATGATGCTGCATTCGCGCCGCGCCCCGGCCGGATTATCTATATTGTGCCCGCCACGGGCTGAATCATGGCCGTTACAACTTGATCTGATTCTGAAGGCATAGTAAAACAACAACAATGATGAACATAGGCTTCGAGACTCAAGAGCCCCTGGCCCAATGTGGCGCATGGCAGAGCACACAGAGTAACGCAGCGCGCTTCCTCAAACACGGTCTCGACTAATCTGTTTGTGCCCGGTTCTTGCGCGCCGTCATCCTGTCCCGACACAGACTCACCAGTCTCCGAACCTCATTCACCCTTATCGGCTTGGGCTGCTGCAGCGCGCAGTCAACCTGTGCTACCAACGGAACGCTGCTTCGAGAGACCCAACGCTTTCGAGACCGCCAACTGCCATGGCCATCCTTCGCTGCACGCACATCTGGCCCATCTGCCGCCCGTTCTCCTGGCCGTGAAGCGCCGTCCCTTGCCGCCATCATAGGTGTCGGCTGTGGTCGAGGTCCTTTTGGTCTGAGACGACCGCTTGGCATGCCTCTCGTCTTGGAAATTTGTACATGTGCAACGTGGCTGGGATTCATCTTTCTGTTGGGGTGGAACCTGGCTAGCCAGTTTTCCGGAGCTGGGGATCTTCTCTGGACAGTACCATCGGTAGGCCCGTCGTCGTTGGACCTCTTGTATGAAGGCGCATCTGAGTGTTGCGACTGTCTTGCGTCGCTACTCCCGCAAGCAACGCGATTTCTCCGGAATCGTGCCGGCCCCCACGAATTTGAAAACTTTCTGCGAGCCGACTCTATTGCGCCCGTTGACGTCTTGCCCTCAGCCTTGTTCAAATGCCACGATGAAGAGCCCGTCAGGCGCTTTGGAAGCCGAATGCTGCCCTTGAGCTTGTCGTCCAACCCATCTCCGATAATGAGTGCTTCGAAATGCTCAATCGTGTTGCTAATCCGTGGAGGATTCCTTGGCTTCCTCGGACCGGCCACGACATGCTTCTGCTTCGGGAATCGTGCAGGGCTGTCTGAGGATCGGACCTGATGTGATGTCAAATTCATCTTCACTGCATCGCCATCTGACCCTGACCCGCCTTGCTCCATCTCGGTACCGCAGCTTCTCTTATACATCGTACCGACCTCATTGGAGCGTGTGGGATTGGATGTCCGAGTCGCGGCAGCTCCATGATGAACAACCTCATCAGTAGATGTGGAACGTCGGTTGCTCGCAGTGAGATCCTCGTCACCGAAACGTCGCGAGGGTGACATGGTCTCGAATACCATGGCAGCAGCATGCGGGGTCTCCTGGCCTTCATCAGACGCCTCCTCTTCATTCGGGCTGAGGCGCTCATGAGTCTGTATCTGTTTTCCTTTGCTAATTATAAGCGTGGGAGCAGGGTTGGAGGGGCCGGGTGTAACAACAGAGGTCCAATCGTCGTCCAATCGAACCTCTTGCATACACCTCTGCACACAATCTGACAAGGTGTGAGGCTGCGTACCAGTCTGCACGTGCGGAAGCGAAGGACATGTCGAAGACAATGGCAGATACCCAGCCAGTCGTTCAGACACGTTTGGCATCGTCGGGCGCGACAAAACGGCCGTCTGGCTCTGGGCCATGCATGGTGATGGAGACTTGAGGCGCAGCGTCTGCCATGTTGGTAGCCGAGGCGCCTGCTTGAGTGGACGGCTAGATGCGTCATGAGAATTGACACGTACATCTATTTGGCCAGCCTTGTTGTCAGCGTCCATTTCAGATCCGGCAGCTCGGGCCTGTAGAATAGTTACGTGACATACTGAGCTTGCCATCTCCGAGATTTACTTCAAATAGCTTCCTACGTTCGGCTACAAGTGAAACGCACACTTCTTCTGTGACGCATTCGTCCTCTCTGGGGATTCCTCCTGACGCGGGGAACAAGTTTCCGAGTTGATCGCTTATCGCAGCGACATTTTGGTGCACTGATTGGGCCGATGCAGACGATATACTCGATGGCGGTCTATTGAGCTCCAATGTAGATTCATTGCCACCGGGCAGATTGGTTCTCTTGGTCAGACGCAGTTTGCTTTGACGCGATGAACTATCCAGAATCTCAAACTTGGACACCAACTGAGATAGCCTCCTGCCATGTTCCGATAAGCGCTTCTGTCGCGGGATCGTTGCCATTCCATGTTTCGGCGAGGAAACAAGGTTGGTTATGGGTTGGCTGGTGGTTAGCAACGGGCGAATCGGCATGGTTAACAATCAGATCCTTCATATTTCGATTCAAGGCGCTTTGTGTGAGATGTGTAAATCAGATGACATTTGCGACGCTCGATTCTAGTGTTTCTCAACGAGCTTTCTCTGGTTGTTTATCGTCGGCGACGGGAACGCCTGCCGTATGCAATGCGCCCCCCCGTCCGTCGTGCTCGCGAGGCAGGAGACTTGGGCACATCCAATGATGCAGTTGCTCAAAGTAATCAAATCCAGTCGCACTCTTTCTTCATCGGTCTCATTCATCCAATCTCCATCGTCCATCACATCTTCCAAGCAGTAATCTAGAATCAGACGCATACTCGTAGGACATTCGGTACTTAAAACTCAGCACACATGATGAGCATCTCTTGTACAATAAATCTGAGAAGAGATATTCATTGATTCGAGCCGCGCTTGGGTTCATCCTCTAATACCCAATGCAATGCAAATCATGTCCATGGCTCCTGAGTCCTTAGGCTTCCTTTTCCATTCCGTGATTCGCCTTTCCCATCCGGGTGTGCCAGCAATCTAGCGTACAGTTCATTCCATCTATATTACAGGTGTATATGGCATCGGTGACCGGCGGCCCTTTTCCATCGGCGTATGTATTGCGGATATTTTTTTTCGAGTTTCGCACACCGTCCAACGTCGTCGTCAATTACTGGCTACAAAAGAGACAATTAGCATGGGCTGCGGTCCCAATGTGACAGAGGAGGGCATCGGGGCGCGATCGCATACGGAGGCAGTAGCAGCTCGCCCCAGGAGCTAGCGAGAAACGTAACAGCGGCCTGGGTTTTGATAGTCAGCAAACATTCGTGTAGCGTTCAAATGATGCGTCGGATGCGAAACTCACGCCGAACGCGGCAATGCTTATCACCACGGCTGAATTGTCGGGAGAGGTCAAGGTATCGTAGGTGGAAGCGAAGTAGCCCTTGGGAGCGCGTCGGGACTTTTCGCCATGAATTCTCTTGGGAGGCATGTTGGGAGTGTGTGAAGGGCTGTTGGACGGAAGGTGTCGGCGATGCTGCGTGACGGAGACGGAACTGGAGAATAGTTTGACTGCAGTGACGACGTCTCCAAGCACTCGAAAATTTCCCGCCCAGCCTTATCGCCGCCGATAACTACCTGAGGTATGTACCTACCTCATACGACCAAAGAAGCTGAGTTTGAGCTGGTCCACCTGTCATCACATGATTGGCTCCGGTTTTGCCTCACATCGCCGCATGTGAGTTGCTTGTGACATGTCCACAGTCCTCCTCCTTGCTTGGAACTTGGGTCCTGGGTTTCATGGTTCTGCTTACGTTGAAGTACAGTACCTACGCATGTCATCAGAAATGGGATCTGATGTGATATGCCATGATACATACCTGATGGTGGTACATACATTGTAGCACCTGTACGAGATAATCGGACACTGAACTCGCTGGTGTTCCCCCACTGAAAGCAGTTGCATGTGCAGTTATTCCATCATTAAATCCCAGGGTTCACAGAAGCAACTTCATCAACCCAGAGTCCCATCCGTATCAAGTTGTCGACGCAGAAAGTCATCCATATCAACACAAAGCTTCATCCCTATCACAGAATTCCTTTTCAGTATGAGCCAGAAACCAGGCGGATTCCTACCGCGAACCGAGCTTGCCTCTTTCGGCACCTCCTTCGTCCACAGTCGCGCAATAAGCACACTTCCCCATCCTCGCGAACACCCCCTCAAGCCTGGTTCCAACGAGGAAGACTCCGTCCGACGATGGGCTGAAGAAACTCTCCTCAACACTTCTCGTCGATACATCCAAAGGAACAGCAGCACCGACCCTGCCAATGCTTTCAAGTCCATGGCAGAGGTGTGCATGGCACTTGAGTCTATCATCGACATTCTCTGGAAATCCGGAACACGTACGTGGTGTAGATGATTCAAATTCTACACTCCATGGTCTACCAGTCGTGCTCACAGTGTTGTAGCCAGTTTGCAGATACCATTCCTGTTGAGAATAGCCAGCGACTTCCTCAGCTACGTCTCCTCGTTCCCGCCCTCCCCAGCCGCAACCTTCGACCTTCTCCGCAAGCTAGACCATTGTTTCGCCAGTCTATTGTGCGGCATGGACATTGACTCCAAAGAAGCGTTGCCCGGTTTCGAGAACGGCTTGAAAGCAGGAATGACAACTACCGATATGGTTCGATGCATGGGCCTAGTAGAGCGGACTCGGGTCCTGATGGTGGACATCATGAGCAATACTGTAGAGGAGGGCGACGACGAGGAAGAGGACGAGAGTGAGGAGGATTATAATTTGGACGAGGAGGGCAGCGCTGACGCTGATGACAAAAGTGCGGCGAATGCAGAGAAGGAGAAGCTTCACATGGATGTGGCGAGAATCTATGAATTCACCATTGTTGGATTGGGGGAGAGAATGGGGAACCAGCTAGGCGGCGAGAACAAGGTGGTTGACTCGATCGTGGGTGCAAATTGAGTAACAAAAGTTTAGGTAGGCATCGTGACGATTTTATGAAGCAGTTGAAATCACGGTGTAACACTGACAATGTAGGTACCTACCTATGTACTCCGTATGTACTCTAGGTAGTATAGCGAATAGCGATCAAGTGTTGAAACTTGAGACACGCAGCCGGTCTTAATGCCCCCACACATGTGTACATCTCCGTAGTACCTACTCCGTACATAGGTACTCCATAGGCACATTACATGCAAGACTCCCAAACATGCCTCGCACAATGGAACGAACATGATGAAAACTTAATAATGAAAGTGAACACTGAACACTAAAAAATGAAGGTGGACTTCAAAGAAAATGCACGGTTTCTCAAAAGGGCAAAAAAGATGGAACGGTCCTGTGCAGCCGAGGCGAGTCGACTGAGGACGATAGGGAAGTCAAAAAACGACAAAGACAGGATTTGAACCTGCGCGTCCGAAGACATGGCATTACCGATATTCGAGTGCCACCCATTAACCACTCTGGCACTTTGCCTGGGTTTGACTTGTTGTGAAATGTGAGCTGCTCTATTACATTATGAAGGACACATTGTTTGTGATCGCATTGCAACGTTGAACAATGAAAATTTTTCGTGGGAGCGTCGCGAGTCCGCCAGGATCGCCAGGGTCGCCAACTCTCTGCGCAACTGCGCAACGCCAAATTGTTCTCCTGGCTGTTGGACTGCGCTGAGATTGCTGTGTTAGCCGACAAAAGCGGCTGTGCAAACATACTTTCTTTCACTGGTCCTTCACTGAATCCCAGACACGTCTTTCTCTTCTTTGGTTCAGGCCTTTGGGGATCTTGAAAGTCTCCATCGGCTTGCGCCTTTTTCGCGTCGAACATCACGGAATCCGGCCAAAATTACCGCTCATCCTTTTTTTGTCCTTCGTCTTGTCATTGTTTTCTCTGGCTATGTACTCGATGCTATTTGGCACGACGAACGCGGTCCGCTCTGCACCGATCCGTCAAAGTTTTACAATCACCCAGCAAAGTAATTGGCGCGTAAACAACAAACGGCGTTAAATGTCTCAATCGGTTTGATTGCGAAGCATGTGTGTCATGCTTGCATCTTGTTACGAGCCGAGATGGCAAACAGTCTGGTGAGGAGCCATGATATTTTCTATACCTTCTCATGGTGATGGAGGACTCTTGGAAAACTGGCTTGAGAAGCCTTTCATTCCTAAAATCTTCATGTTCGAAACCTCTGTGTGCTAATGCCTTTGCATATGGCTTGCTGTCGACGGGATGTTGTAAGCCCGACACCTACCGAAGACTTTCGCGTCGTCTGGAGGAATCACCAGAGTCTAGCATTGCCTCTTTTGCCGCCCTTACTCCTTCAGCTCTGCGGGCCTTGAAAAAGAATGATAGTTGTCCATGCTTTTTTTTGGCGTTTCCCGACTGCTCGGAACTCGGTGAGCTAGCTACTTCAAGAACAAGAAACCGAATCGCTTCATAGTACCCTCAGAACAGATTGAACACAACGATGCAGTACTACGAGGACTACATATACAATTCGGGTGAGAATACACGATAAGCCGTGCGGCTTACTTGACTCTCGAAGCAGCTAATCGCATATCTTTGTCGTCGTAGTACTGCATAGTTGTGTTCAATGGCTTTGAAGATACTTGTAGTCGTGCGATTTCTTGATTCTTGAAGCAACTAACTTAGCTGACACGATGATCGAGATTCTGAACAGTGGGTTTGACGCAGAAATAATGGATAGCTATGCTTTCTTCTGGGGACCTGCGAAGCTGAAGGAACTGGAGAAGGTCAAAGACAAGAATGCTCAAGTCTGATGATATCTGCTGACAACGTGAAAGTCTTCGAAGGGTGGCGGGTCTGCGCAGCCATAAATCCAAATTGTCGGCAAGCCATGTGGAGGCACGTTGATCCGCGCGAGGTAATCAGCAGAGGACAATCTACGGAAATACGTGGAGTAAGGCTTTGTAGATCAATCCTTACACCTAGAAGGCAGGATGCAACTGTCAAGTGGCAGAGAAGGTTATACATATGTTCTCGTTCGCTGCTGCGACGGGGCATCTTCCCTCCTCTTGTCCTCACTCCTCCCATTCTCAGACTTGTGTTGCGGTAGGTAGTCTGGAAACTATGTCAGCTTCGCCGTTGCTCTTGCTTGGTACCTACGAAGTTGTAGCTACCTCCTACCCATCGTCGACTGTTCCAAGAGATGGGTACAATGCCTGGCAAGGGCCCAACACCGAATTGAATCATTCTCAGACCATCACAACCTATAATATGTATTTCACGAACGTGAGACATTTCAATCCTTGGTAGGCGCGCTGGTCTTGGGACTGTGGGAAGCTACAACTTCGTCACCACATACTGACCGGGCAATAACAACGACAAAGCTGACATGCATTCTGGACTACCGCAACACGAGCCTAAGAAGAGGGAGATTGAGAGCCAGGCAGTGTCAACAGTCCTGAAACCATCACATTTGCCCTTCTGACGAGGCATACAGAGCCGAACTTGAGAACGAAGACAGGGGGGGCTTGGAAAAAGGACTTCTGTAGCGGAATAACAAACTATGGGCACCAACCTCGCTACAGATGGGATCTTTTACCTTTGACTCACGGTACCACCAAGGTTTCCGGGCACATGGGAATGGACAAAACTTTTGAGCTCATCACTCGCAATTTCTGGTGGCCGAACCTCGAAGCTATCGTTCAGGATTACGTGGTCTGCTGAAGATTGCAGGTATCGTATAAGCTCTTTCTTATCAGGTGCCGTACATTCTATCCACGCAAGGCCCCGAGACTTTGAAGTCCAATTTCGTCATGTACTCGGTGTGTGTCGATGGAGCAACGAGTAAACTCCTGTATACCAAAGCTGTGCCATGTTGACTCGCCTTAGCCATGTCTGCTCGATACATGGCATGGAGGTGAAGAAGCCTCGTGGCTAGGGACAGGCACGCTGTGTTGGGAATGAGGGATTAAATAGAGCACGGTGAGGACATAGAAGTCACGACAACTTAAGCATAAATGATAAGAGGACATTACCGGTGAGCAGTTGCCTAGTCGTGTAGATCATGAAGTTGCGCTCAACAAGCTGTCCAACTCATCTTCGTTTCGATATATACACAGCTCTCATAAATCACGGCTCTCTGGTTTCGCCTATCAAAATGAGTAGATCGACGTGACGAACGAAGTCTTTCGAGGTTCTTCGCTATCGACGGACGTATGGACTACATACTGAAACAATCTACACCTAAACAGCAGCGTTCTCGAGAACCCAGTTTGAGGTGTTTGCTACCACCCTGTGCCATCCATCGCTGTCCTTCTTGCGCGTTCTTTTTTATCGTAACATAGCACGGCTATTTCTCTGGCTGTAATGTTGATTCCTTATTCGTTGCCCTGCCTTTTGATGCTGATGCGTTAGAACTTAGCCGACGCAACAGCGCCAGCCTGTGCCCACTGCCAACATTCAGTCAAAGGTAGACCAAGGGCCAAGGCCATGCAAGCCAGCTCCGCCTCCGCCAGATGATTACTTCGGAAACGTTACCATCAAAAACATTGGAGCGCAGATTTATTCGGGCGTTCCAAAAAAAAAAAACTCGTCACTGGTCATGCCTATAGGGTGGCGAGGCCATCGAAAAAAATACAGCTCGACGGAGACAAGATTCGAACTTGCGCGGGCGAACCCAAATGATTTCTAATCAGTCTCCTTAACCACTCGGACACTCCGCCTTATTGAGCTGTTAGGATTCAAGGTAAAACTTATTATGAATGCATTACCAGTGGGCATCCAAATAGCAAAATCCAGAATCTGGATGAGGAACGCACACCCACCCTAAACCTCAGCATTTGACTCGTGAAAAAATTGGTAAACGATGCGTAATAGAGTGCCTTTATACGGAGTACATTATTTTTATAAAAACTTGATTGTCTCCTCAGTTTTGATACTGAAACCGTGCGCGCACAAGCATCAAAATGTCGGGTCAATCTGTGTGTTGATCGGATCAACTGTAGTCTGTCGCATCGACCAATTTATGTAAGGAGACAGACATAATAATACATACCTACGCTATCACGTTTCAGTGTTAACATCAATTGGGCTTTGGAAAGTATGCCCTTCATAGGCTTCGACGACAGGATGTCCTTCACAAGCAACTGAAGCCCATGACTATCGCATGGAACCGTGAAGATATAGGCTCATTGGGCTATGAGGGGATCTTCGTTCAACAGCCTCCAGAAGGCAATGAACGTGAATCACTATAAGGTCATTCTCAAAATAATTCCTACAGACTTACGCTTGAAATATGTAGGTAAGGGCTTAGATCTCAGTACAGAAAGCAACCCTACGCGGCGGCCCGCCTACATACCTACCTCCACGTACGCACAGTAGTACAGTTAGTTTAGCCATAACAGATACATTAGCGCCCGTCGTAGGTGTATGTATGTGACTTGTCTCTTGCTCTCAAATGACTCTTGGAGCTTAAAAAAAAAGAAAAAAAAGGGGTCACTCGACATTCAGCTTTCGTCTAGCTTTGTGATGTGTGGTCACTGGTCACTGCTCGTCGCTCGCCCAGCATATTCTGAGCAGTGAGGAGGTAAAAAAGGAAGGGAACTTGCCCTCAAGAGACAACGACAGAGACAGGATTCGAACCTGCGCGGCCGAAACCACATGATTTCTAGTCAAGCCCATTAACCACTCTGGCACTCTGTCTGCATGTTGTCACGTGAGAGTGAGCGGCGGCTATTGACAATCAAAGCGATGGCGCAATTCGTCTCCAGAGTCCAACGAAACAGCTGCAGAGCTGAGAGGACTCGGAGTGGCTCAAATGTCCCGCCGAGTCGCCGACAAGTTACAACCCACTGGCTGAAATTAGGTATTTTAGGCGCGCTGCCTCAAAGTATAACACATCATACATGTCTTTTCTTTGTGTAGCGTAGGTAGTTGCGTGGCCAGTGGCGATTGAAAAGAGGCCACGTTCACGTCACGAAGGCTTTTGATGAAAAACTTTTCACCTTGTTGTGTTGTTCGACGCAGTAAGAGCACTCCATTTACACTGTGCAGAGTACTTCTACTTTGTTCTCTTGCATATGTCTGTTTATGGTCGAGGCCGCGCGGTCCAGCAACGGCCTTACGCGTGCTACCCTGCATGAAAAGTTGGAAACACGGCACGTTTGTTGTACGAACATGATCATGACAATCGGGCGCTTATGTTGCGCTGCTGCTACATTGAATAAGACAGGTAGCCAGAAGCGTCCATACAGTGGAGTATGTGGTGTCCCTGAGATCTCGGCATTGGGGTTCGCTGCTTCATGCGCTGGTCGATTAACATGCACTTCAAAATCTCATTGCTACGCCATGGATCGACAGACAATGAACATTCTTCTCAAGGTATAGTGAATGAATGAACTTGTCAACCGCGTGTCGAGGGCGCGTATCGCGTGGCTCTGGTCCAACTTCTCGGTTCCTCATAAGCCATGGGTCGTAGGTTGTACATAACTTCCCTCGACGCGCGGTTGACAAGTTCATTCTACAACTTGTAGCTCGTAGGTATGAACTGAACGTGCGCTTGTTCCTCACAGCAAGTGGAGCGTCGATACCTACTCCGTACTCCGTATTTCCGTGTGTATCCAAGCTCCACCACACTGATCTCGTCGTCATTGCTGCACGAGGTACGGAATACCTAGGAGTACCTATGTACTGCCACCTGGCATGTACTTACTCCATACTCCGTATGGGAGAGATGTAGCCTGTAGGCATCTCGTTCACTGCCGTCAAATGCGGGACAATGGACATACATAAACACCGAAGGGACCTTGAATGGAACCGCCTTATTTTCGAGGACAATAGCCGCAGTGCAGGAGACGGAACACTCAAGAAGCGTCCAACTTCCAAGCACATACCTACCTATGTAAGTGTCGGCTTATGAGCGCACATTACAGCCAGCCGCTGCGTTCAACGAGCATTCAAAACTTGCATCCGAGGCACTGGAGGCATTTTTCTCAAAACACAAAACTGTCCTTCTCGCATATCCCTGCGTCTTAGCGCTCGTTGAATACAAAGGCTTCGTTGTCCTTGATAAGCGCCCATCATGGACGCTATGTACATCGGGTCCCCGTCTCACACGGAGTGGACAAACCAGCGCCAGCTTGCCCTCGGCTTCCCCAAAGTAAGGCGTCACTTGACCCCTATCATCATCCCTATGACAGAATTTTCACAGGTGGTGTGATTCAGTAGCGGCGCAGTGGTGCAACTTGAGATGCGGTTGTCAACGTGGGCCACACGACATTGGCATGTATGTATGTAGGCAGGTAGGTAACGTCGTTATTCACCAGCTCTTTGGATAGAAAAGCCGTTGAATTTGGATGGACGGACGAATAAAAGCTGCGACAAGGCGAATTCTTCATCAGCGAATCGCCTTCATAACTCGGCTTGAACAGCCGCCTCCGGCTCGATAAGACACAATAAGACATCTCAACAAGTCGACCGCAGCAAAGTGTTTGCCTCGGGATGTGATGCATGATTGTGCTTGTTGAGAATTGACAGATTTCTGCAGGAGGCCACCAGCTTAATCCTGGAAAGTTTGTCAACCTTGATGGGATCATGAGACGGAGAAGACGCTCATTGGCCCAAATGACTGAAAGTATCCACAGCCATTAGGCCTTGTGTTGCCGATGTCAGATCATTGGACCGCGATGGTGCCGGCGCATGCCTGAGGCAAGAAGGTGGCGTCAACGTGGTCCAGGATGTGCGGGACTGGTCTGAAAGATACGGCAGGAGATAGGGCGATTCGCAGAACTGCCATTGGTCTGCAGGCACAGCTCCAGTCGCGCCCCGGCGATGGGATGCGTTTGGAGGCGTTCCCCACTGCACCAAACGCGTCGTAAGAAAAGCGGACACTGTGCGAAGGGTAGCTCCCCCTAAGCTGCCACCACAGTAGACGCTGCTTGGGGGACTGTGTTTCGTACAACCACAGTCAAGTGTTGCACACGGTGTGCAGAGAGTAGATCGCACCGTGTCGAGCCCACATTCTTCACGCACGGTGCTGGACGGGTAACAAGTTCATCAACCCACTGGTGTACCCGCGCTCGTGACGCTGCCCTGTCTCGCATCCCGCCTTCATTGCCTCCACAGTACGGAGTCGAGTTCAATCAGTCTTTCGGATCTCATTCACGCCCATCGCGACGACAGTCTCCACGGCTTCTTCAGCGCGCGCGAGTGTCGACGGTGACGCCAACGTGGAATCCAGACGACGACGGCGATAGCTGCACAACTGCCCGAGTCGCCTGCGCATCTGAGCTGCCCAGGGAGTCCCGCATTCTCACTGTGCTCCTTCTGGCGTCTCTGGCGTCTGCAGCTTCTGAGGCGGATTTGTCCTGAATTTTTCGGTGCTGAGGCACACACACATATCCAATCCAAACTGTGCTGAGCGAACAGTCCTCGGAGAGACTGGAGAGAAGAAGAGCGTGTGAGAGGCTCTCCCATCCCAGCCCCAGCCGCCCGAGCGAAACTCTCTGTCCACTCCATCACACCCTCTTTCCCCCATCATCATTCTTTTCTTCCTCTTCTTCTACACCTCATCTTTTGCTCGCAGACGCGCATCCCTCCTTGCCGAAATCCATCATCTCTCGCTTGGCGGACTGCGCATCTATCGCCTCTGAGCCATTTTCCGAGCTGTTCCGACTACCGCGATCAAGTACCTGGAATCCCTGCCACGCGTTGGTGTCTAGACTCTACAGGCCATCTCGCCCCTCTTCGCCCACCACCACCACCAGCGACGCTACGGCCACGCCTTCCAGAGACTTGACGTTACTGCTCGATTTTATTCTCATTCGTCAATTTGTTTTCTCATCTTCTCTTCCTGAAGCTTGAAAGCAATTCTGCAGGCTAGGGCTTTCAACAGCCTATCTGTCTCCTTTCCCCCTTCGCGGGGCTTGTGAGGTAGATTTGATCTCTTTCTTGTCAACCCCGTTTGCCTGCAACTGTGTCTGTCCAGACTCCAGACATCATTACCTACCGGCTCCTCCGCCTATTCGCGTCGCGGCCGCTCAAGGCTCGTCCCTCGCCACGGCCATGAATCCAAATATGGGCATGACCAACATGAATACGAACATGAGTGGCAATATGAACGCCAACATGAACCCCAGTATGAATGCGAGTATGAATCCAAGCATGAACGCCAACATGAATGCCATGGGTGGTTCTATCAGCGGCGCACCAATGCCCATGATGAACAATGGAGTAATGAATCCCCAGATGGCCGCTGCTGCTGCCGCTGCGAGACAGCAACACCTCGACAGCCAGCGCGGTATACTCAACACATATATCTACGAATACTTTATTCGATATGGCATGTTCGACTGTGCTCGATCGCTTCTATCGAGTGACCAGCAAATCAATGTGTCCAAGGATGGCACAAAGGCTGGAAATGGTGCCAACGGCGAAGGGTCCATGGACAACGATTCTAAGGATGACCTGGAAGCTAAACTACCCGACGACCTTCCAGCACCCAAATTGCCCACGACTGCTGTGTCAGATACCTCATTCTTATACGAATGGTTTTGTCTATTCTGGGACATATATAACGCACAGCGCGTCAAAGGTGGCAACGGCGCTGTGAATCAATACGTTGCTCATACTCAGCATACTCAGGTAAGACAAATAGTTCGCGATTATCTCTTCATCACCATTCGTGTGCTCTATCTTTTGCCTTCAATCGCTAACGGTCAAACCTCCACCAGCAACAAAATCGACTCAGACAATCCCAGCAGCAGCAAGACCTTCTGCGACAGATGCGCCCCGAAATGGCAGCGCAGCAGCAGTATCAGGCTCAGATGTTGAGAATGCAACAAAATGGGAACATGGGGATGAATATGAAGCAGGGCAACCTTGCACGAGCTGCCATGGCCAACAACCATAACAAGTAAGTCTTGTCGACCAAGGATGCTCTGATATATGTGGGGGGGGGGGGGGGGGGGGGGGGGGGGGGGGGGGGGGGGGGGGGGGGGGG
>QEQW01000294.1:0-31436 GCA_004016085.1 Claviceps quebecensis
GCCTGTTTTGGCTCACCCCTGCTCCTTGGCTCGAGCAATGTTTTTCGGAGTCGTCCTCCGTACTGTTCTACTCCGTACCTTGCTAGGTAGGTATGTATGCCGTGGCGGTCGCGGCTGGAGCCTAAATGAAAAAGTGACTACCCTGGCGATTTTTTTTTTTCGATATTCTAGGTATGTAGCCAGGATCGCGGGCCGAAGCCCTATGGATACATAGTTCGTCAGGGGTTGTGCTTCTTCACTGCGGGATAAAGTTGAACGAACATCCGGATTTGTCGTCCCGTTGTCCAATTATGTCGTGTCGGCCGGGAGTTCTTGTTGACTCAGATTTCTGATTCTTAAGATGAACTTCCCGTGGTGTGTGTGTGTTTTTCTTTCTTTCCTCATTTCTCAAGGTAGCTGCTTCAGTAACAGTCTATGTTGTGGTTTTCTGGACGTATGATTAGAAGCCATGGGTATGTACATATTCCTCCGCAGATGAAGTTTGAACACTACTGGCCATCTCAGGAACTCGGAATCGGCGCAAGGAAGAGGCCATCACAGACCTCTCTATCCCGATTCCCGGGCCTGGCTAGGCCTTGCAGCCACCCTGCATCTATATTCTGCGTACATTTTGTTTCAATGGGTCACGACACCGAGCAAAACTAACACCTCTCATCATATTCGCCTTAGCGGCCATCCAAACGGACCAAACCATCGACATCAATTCCCCTCCTCCGCACGGGAAAGACCTTCCCACAAAAGCTGTGATGCCGTCGCCGTAGTCGACCCTGTCTACGAGTGCAAAGATGGTGTCTATGCCACCAGAGACGGCGACTACGAGGGCAAGCCCTCTGAGGAAGAACTCGCCACGTTACGGCGCGTTCCTGGTGGGATTCCCGCGGTGGCGTATTTGTTGTGTGCGGTGGAGTTTTGCGAAAGGGCTTCGTTTATAGGTAAGTAGCCGTTGGCACTCATTTGAGGCGCGTTCAACTGTTTGTACCTAATGTACGCGAGTGGGTGAGCTGGAATGCTTTGTCGGTGCGAAGCATAAAGTATTTTTGAAGCTGCTTCCCTAACCTGCTTTTCAACCCGTTACACCCGATTTTGACCCTTTCATATAGTTCCTGCGGTTGCATTGTTTTGAATTCTTTGGCACCGTCTTGTACAATGCAGCTTGCTCTTCCATCTCGGTCTTTGCTAATGTCATCGTCACAGGATGTGCTCAGATCTGGACAAACTACATCAACCGGCCTCTTCCCAAAGGCGGCAATGGCTACGGCGCCGTCGCGCCAGATAGCACGGCCAGTATCCAGGGTGGTTTGGGAATGGGTGAGCAGATTGCTGTATGTCATTGTGAAGCAATCATTCCTGCGACTCGTGATTTCCTTGCTTTACTTATGTTTTCCCTCTCGTTCCCTTATTTCTCCTGATGGATCCCATCGATCACTCATACTCATTGTTCTTTTTACTTGGATCCCTTAGCTTACCTGTTCCCATTTCCACGGTGGCTCTTTGCCTCTCATATTCCCTGCTCCCCTTTCTCACTCACGAATCCCTCACTCATACCCTCTTCACTTACGCTCCCTCCGTGCTGACTGGCCTGCAGAACGCAACGACACAATCCTTTAGTCTTATCTCGTTTTGTCTCCCCCTGGTCACCGGGTATCTGGCCGATGCCAAGTTTGGGCGATACTCCATGATGTTCTGGGGCGTTATCCTCTGCGGCCTCGGCCATGTTCTCATTGTAGCGGGTGGTGCCCGCGAACTGATCGAGAACGGGACTGCCAAAATCCCCTTCTTCCTCGGCGTGTACATCCTTGCGGTGGGATCTGGTAGGTCTTGAATCGACTCAAAGTCGACCTGTTTCCTCGTGTTCAACGCTTCCAAGTTCCAGAAGTCGGGTTGTGGGTGTTGAGTAGTCGGCCTCGTTCATCAACGTTTTTGCCAAGCCATCGACTGATGTCTTTGCTGATTATCTGATGTGTGGTAGCCATGTTCAAACCCGTCGTCACGCCTCTCCTCCTCGATCAAATGAGGTCTCACGTCCCAACCATCAAGACCCTCCCCTCGGGCGAGCGCGTCATCCAAGACCCCGAGCACAGCACCGAGCGGATCATGATGTGGTTCTACATCTTTACCAACATCGGCGGCTTTACCTCCACAGCCACGTCCTACGCGGCAAAGTACGTCGGCTGGTGGCTCGCTTTCCTGCTCCCACTCCTGCTGTATTTGCCGCTGCCCCTATTGCTCATCTGGCTGAAGCCGCGGCTTGTCTTGCACAAACCTGGTGGCTCTGACTTGCCGAATGTCTTGCGAGCTATAGGCCATTGTCTCTCTGGCGGGGGTATCTTGCGAATCGGCCGCCAGGGCTGGTGGGATCCTGCGAAGCCTTCGGTCCGGGCTGAGAGGGGGTTGTCTCCCGAGACGCGCTATACGGATGCGTTTGTGGTGGATGTGCAGCGGACGATGCAGGCAACGGGCATGTTTTGCTTCTTTCCGGTCCAATATTGGAACGACAATGGGTATGACTTAATCGTGCGGCCCCAAATTCATGTTTTAGTTCCGTGATGCTAACGCTTGTGGACGCAGAATCGGAAATGCACCCAACTATCTGAGCACAATGCTCACCAGTGACGGCGTGCCCAACGATGTCATTGGAAACTTCAACTGTATCAGCATCATCGTTATGGGACCAGTTCTTAACGTAGGCTTCACTGTTCAGTATTTCCTTGATCTGCGTGTGCTATCATCCCTTGTCTTCCCTCTTTCTCCCCTCGATCATCCATCTCGTTCTATGCAAACACTCTGGCTTACTGTCAAAATTTGTCTGCTAGTATGTGGTGTACCCAATGCTGTGCAAAGCCAAAGTGAACTACGGCCCCGTCGCGCGCATCACAACAGGCTTCTTCGTCAGCACACTCTCTGGCATTGCGTATACCATCCTCTGCTATAAGGCCTACCAGACGTCGCCTTGCGGATGGTACGGATCCACGGACCCGCGCTGCGTGGAAAACGATTTGTTTTCTCCCATCTCTCTGTGGTGGGAGACGGTTCCGTTCGCGCTGGGTGGGTTCTCAGAGCTGTTCATCAACGTTCCAGGTACGTCATGGTCCAAGGAACTACTTTTTCTCCTTCATTTGCACCGTCTCGTTGTTTCCGGGAGAAGAAAAATTAGAATGAGCATGTGAAAAGAAGAACTGAGTTACTAAAAAGACTTGCCTTCTTCGCAGCTTATGGCATCGCATACTCCCGCGCCCCTGTCAATATGAGAGGTCTCGTCTCAGCCATCTACCTGTTCACCACTGGCTTCGCCAACATTGTGAATCTGGCCACGTCGGCCGTAATTGTCGATCCCTACCTCGTGTGGGACTTTTTGGCGCCAGCCGTTGTAGGCGCTGTTGTTACGGTCTCATTTGTAAGTCCGCCATCGTCTCTGCTTCTTGTCCCTGATCCTATGCCGCCCTGTCTGCGTCTCGTCACTCTCGTGTACTTTCCGTGAATTGTGACGTATATGCGCTCGATTCCTTTGTCTGGCATCATTCCCTTTCATCTGGTCTTAGCCTTTCGTTTTCTGACTCAAAATCTGCAGTGGTTCATCTTCAAGCACATTGACAAGGAGGAATATGTCCTTTCCACGTCTAGTCAAGTGAGGGATGAGGTAGCTGTTGAGGATCCCGAGGCGACGACGGCGCAGCGGAAGATCTAAATGGGGACCAAGGTCCAATTCACATCAGCATCTGGATTCTACCGGGGTTTGGGGCGACACTGGTGAACATGAGTGAGTGGCTTATATTGTGGGTGACTGATCAAGTTTTGCTAGATATCAGGGCGAGCCAACCGCGATAGCGGAGTCGAGAACTCGGCGTTTCAATATCTTGTCCGATAACCAGACTGTCAGATATTTCTGCGTGAACTCAAGCTATGTGGGAACGTTTCTATTCTTTTATATAAGATGTGAAAATAACACCTGTGACCTGTTTCACTATCCTCAACGCGAAGTGCCGTGTGTTGCATTCGTGATGCGTGGACAGCTAACTAAATGAAACTTGATGGAAGATAGAACTCATTTTCCGAAATTCCGGTAGCGTGGCAATGGCATATTTAAGACGGGCATCAGAGGACCTAATCTTTTTTGATAACTTGCATTATATCTGTCGATGAGAGTTACTGCCACTTCCATGGTGCGTTGGTGGACTTGAAAGATAAAAGTCGATTCAGAGAAAGGGATGTATTCATGTTTACATACCCATTCACGTTTGTGTCTAAGATTGACGTTGAATTGGTGTAGAGTTTTGCGATTTCCCTTGATAATATGCCTCAGGCCTAGGCAGTCACTCCAGTAGCCAGTCTCGCTCGGCTTTACACCAAGATCATCCGCCTCTTTGCCTTCACCTCGAGCCCTGCCGCCGCATCATCCAGTATCAGATACCTGGACTAATCCAACATCAGATACACTGATTATTGCCGCCTCGATACATCATACCCCTTTGTATGCAGCACAAAGGTCTCCCAGACCAGTCAGGGAAGCTATTCAGCACCGTAGCAAATGCTGCTCTGGTCATGTCTCTTCCCACCTCTGCGCCAAGCCGGTGGTATGTTGGCCCACTGTCCCAGTGGCCGTCCAAGTTGCCATCGGAGACGGCTGTTTCGTCTGTTCCGACATCGCCGTGTACACGATATGTCGTACATATTCGTTTCTCATTCGTTTCAGCACTCGATGTCGAGTAGGGGTCTATCATGCACTTGGGCCCTTTTTGCCAATTAGTATGTCCCACCATCACTGATCAGAATGTCGCGCAAGATCCGAAGGTCGACAGATCGAAGTGTCGCCAGATCAGAGGGTCACAAGATCAGAACATCCCAATATCAGTTCCGTGCTGGGCCTGCCGGCCCACGTCTCATCTCTTTCAGAGCCTCGCAGGCGGCAATGACATCCTCACCCAACCCAACACCAACTTTTAGGCCTATCCGGCGCTTGGCAGCTCGGGTGAGCGGCCTTCTCGCTCCATTTGTGTCGGTCGTGCGTGGGCTGGTCGGAGCGACAACATCTGGCTGGTCTTGGGCAGCAATCTCCTCCATAGTCGCACCATTCCCAAAAGTTGCACCATCCTCGATAGCTGTACCATCCTCAGTAGCCGCACCATCAGTGGCACCATTTGTAAGAGCTGAATCGACTGGTTTGCTTTTACGGTGCTTGATAGCGGGATTACGGCGTAAGAAGCCCTCGATCCACCGCTTCCCCAACGGCTGTGTATCGCCATGTGCAGCAAGGACCCTCTGTGTAAAATCACGCACTTGTTGATGCGTAGGAGGCAGCTTCAACGCATCCTGCGCAAGAATCCACTGACTGAGATGTTCTTCCTGAAGCCGTGAGAGACGTTGACTGACTTCGTTCGCATCCTTTCGGCTAGCGGCGCCGTGAATGCGGTCCGCAATCGTGTTTCTCGGGACGCCATGTAGCTTGGCGGCTCGACGGATAGACACACCAGTCTGTACGGCCTGGAGAGCTTCTTTGAGGTCACTTTCGGTGTACCGAGGCATCGTGATGAAAGATGCGTACGAACTAAGTGGATGGATGGGTGTTACATTTGCTGTCTTCAACGCGGATGCAATGATGACATGTGCAGGATTTTACACTGGCCGGTTTGGGGTGGGTGGGCGGTTCGCGGGTGATACGACACATCCATCATGTGACCTTGGACGGCGCTGAATACTTACCTAAGAGACGTCAGGTTGGCTACAACTCATCATCCAAGTTCGCTGCTATGGAGGAATGGATCGAAACAAGAGAATAGAGATCAAAGATGATCCAGAAAGATTCGAAGAGAAGATTAACGTAAAGGAAACGCACAATGAATATGCGAAAACGTGCTTTAAAAATGGCAAAAAAACATACAACAACCGGTGTTCGCTGGTCGTCACCGACCCAACTACTAATCTGTCGGTTGGCAGCTTATCTATGGGAGAGCGGACGGGATCCCGAGTTTTCTACCACCTATGGTCGTATGTACCAGAGAGAGGAGTAATACTAGAATATATTGATTTGCTTGTGCAGTGACATTCACCTTGGCGTCGCAGCTCGCTTCCTCACCACCTGACACGAAGGCACGAAGGCATGGACATTTATGCTTTATTTTAGCATCTCATCATCATCAAGGCGAAGTAGGTACCTGATATACCTATGTCCTGTGATAATTTCCTTTCATTTCGTTACTTTGCGCGCCAATAGACTGAAAATGAGCTCGTGTTCGCGACTCCCCCCCTGTTGATCTTCTTCGTTGTCCTTTTGCAGAAACACTACCCATGTAACCACAAAGCCGTCGGATGTATCATGGACCCCTTTGGAGTACCTAACCTACGTATGTAATGCACTGCACACCGTCCAGATGACCTGCGGAGTACACCAAGCATGAAACCGGACAATGGATCTACGGTCGAAGGTGCAGAGCCGGGCCGATGCTCATTGACGTCATTGACGCCATCGACGTCGCCGCAGTCTCGGATGACGACGTGCATGAGTGAGTTACCCGCGCAGATCATCATCTCCAACCTCGGACATCCGGACTCCGGACTCCGGAGTCGGGTTTAAAGAGGAGATTATCAATATATGTCAGCACCATGTCGCACTAGAGGTGGGCTCGAAGCCGTTGCAGCTGAGTGAGGTGAACAAGCGTCCATCGCAGCGTTCAATGTAAAAGGGTAAATTCCCTCACCACGCATTCGATGCATTTTCTTTCTCAATCACTACTGCGCACGCTTTCTCGAAATTTGACATCGAGAATACCTTCATCGTCGTCGTCGACAACCCAAATCACGCCTCTGCTATACAATCGACTCCGTCCGGCTGTCAAGATGGCCACATCGCGTCGTATCCTGATCACTTCCGAAAACACCGGACTGTGGCAAGCGGAACAGGACGAGGAAACGGCAGCAAAGGTGACGGAACTGCTGCAACAAGACTTCGAGGTATATGACCCTGTGCGACCTCCGTGGCGTCTATATCGTCAGCGTTCGGTTTGTGCATGTACCGCTAACACTCTTGTAGAAACATCACGTCTTCTTTAACGCTCGCGGATTTCACAATCACGTACGTCTTGCAGTCTGAACCTTGACATACTCGTGTGACCTACTCATCAATCTTCCATGACAGATCACTCACCATCTTCTGACGCTCTACGGTCTTGGGGCTCCCATTTCAGCCCTAAAGACGGCCTATGACGCCAATGAGCACTATCAGCAAAAGGCGATTCCCGTGAAACACAGCGTGGTCACGGAATTACAGAGAAACTGGTCTGCTAATGCGCCTAACTACCTCAGTGTCGGCAAACACTACTCCGACTTCCTCGCTTTCTTCCAGCTCGAGATTGACGAAAAGGGCTGGGAAGCCGTCCTCAGTGAATTCGTCTTTCAAGATACCTCAAAGTCCCGAGACATATACCAGCGACTGTTTGCTGGCATTGCTCATCCTCTGATCCAACTTCAGTTTGGCCTGGAGTGGGAGCAACCTGCCATTATAGCCGCGGCGCTCGCTCAGGCAGCCGTACATGATAACTCCTTGGGGAACTTCTTTGACGAGGTCGATGCCGCTGTAGAAGCCCACGACCAGTCTGGCGCAGAGGTGCCGCATCGGTATCTTTCACGCGTTTGTGAAGAGATTCGCAGCAGCGATTCACCCTTGAGGAATGCCGCAGAGTGGAAGGACTCCGATTCCTTGTTTGAGGGCGTTTTGGGGAAGACGTTGAAGGAGGCCGTCCAGCTGGCAGCTTCGTTGCGAGTCAAGGAGCAGGACGTTGACGAGAGGACTGCGGAGATGCTGCATCACAATGCCTATGTTTCGGCGGCATCATCACAGTATCCGCCTCACGTTCCTAGATATGACTTCTTCCTCATGTAAGTACATATCCCACACGCCTGAGCTAAGTACATTTGTCCAAACGTGACGTTTTGCTGACTGGGCCTGACTGCCTTGTAGTCATAGCCTCAACGCATCGCTTTTTTTCCTGTCGCTTGACAAGCCTTTTATTCCAGTCAGTGGGAGAATACGATTGCTCGAACACAAAATGCGCTATGACATGCTCCAGTACATTGCCCGGGGATGCCCTCTTATCAGGATGTCCACCATTCGAGAATGCAGTACACATGTAATGCAGGAAGCGAAACTCCCTGTAGATCTTTTACCCACACTCCAAAACATCGTCGACGATGGTCATGTGGTGAAGGTAGTTCGGTCCTTGTTGCTGGCCGAGGAGACTTCTTCGGAATGGGAGGGAAGCCGGTGGATGCGGCTGAGCAGCGTTGAGGACTGGCTCCAGGCGCATCGTATGTTGCTGAGAGGGGTGCAGGGTCAGAACGACAAATGGATTTATGGGACAGGGTTTCCGTCCGCGTGGAAGGACGTGCCGCTGCTTTCGGATTCCGAAAAATCTTCTGATGATTCTGATGATTAAGACAATCAGTGTCCAACGCAGGAAAAGACATCCTGTGCAGGGCTTTTTTTGATGCCTGGAATTGCCTCTGGCTTAGGCCATGAATAGAAAGAAGTAAGACCACGAAACGTGATGTACCTGCAACGTAGTTTGCTGTTTCTGTCCAATTAGTGAGTGTGAATAAACATGTCGAATGACCAGCGGCATGGCAAAGTAGTACTGCGGATACACATGTATTTTCAGCAAACTCGCATCGTAGCCTCGATTCTGCTCATAGTGAGCATGGCGTGTGATGCAAGACCAAAAATTGCGCACTACGGGAAGATTCCATTCGAAAAGCTCCACGGCTGTTTGAGGCCTTGTGGCCCAACGGAACAATGACAGTATCCGTATACAATCATTTAACACAATAGAAATCGGCCGTATTAGATATATTAAGGGACTCGCATAGTATCGAAGTTTAGTGAAATCCGTAGCCTTGGACATTTCCACATAGCCTGGCTTCTTGGGTTGACCACTCTACCTAAGCCTTGCGATCATAGGGTAATGTAATGTTTCAGGCCTATGAGAAGAGACGACTGATAGAATAGGAATCTCAACACCGAATAATTTCTGAAAAGGGGTAAAGAGGTATCGCTGTGAAAGGGCATGCCTCGCGAAGTCACCATTGTTCCTGGGTAAGGCACATAGTACGATAACTGCGGACGTTGACGACATTGCAGCTTCTTCGTCTTTTGAGAGAGAGATAGCTTCAGCGGATACCGAATTCAGCGGAGGGCAAGAGCAGAAACGCACAACAAGAGTAAACGACGCCAAACAGCTCAATCAGTCAACAAGTCAATAAGACCAGTCGCAAACGCCAAACGTCAAAATACCGACGTACGCAGCTTACAAGTCAAACATCATTCGCAAACGTAAAAAATTCATATGCTATTGCATTGCAACCAACGACGTGGACAGCTCCCTTAGCCAGGCTCTATTCCAACCCAATCCATTCATCCGAATCCTCGCCCTCATCTTCTTCCACTCCCTTCTCCTCACCATGCAGAGAAACCACTGCGTGGACTTCTTTCCCTCCCGTAACGCTCTTATCGGACGCCTTCTTGTCAGCCTGCCCAAGCAGATAATCCACCATGTACACGTTCTCATCCGCCAGCCGCCGAATCTCATCCCTCATCCTAGCCACCGCACGGGATACGATCCGCAGCTCCACATCCACTTTACTCCTATTAGCCGTCAACCACACACCATGCTTGTCAATCAGGGCCTTGATCCAGAGGAGACAGAATTCCATATGGGGTGATTCTTCCGTCTGAGCGGCCACGAATCGGAGAAGCCTCGAGACGTAGACTGTGGGTAGATTCCCGACCGTAAGGGCTATATCGGGAGAGGGAATCGCCTGGAAGACACGCTTGATCAGACCGGCTTCGTTGAGGCGGAAAGCCATGACGAGGGCCTTGAGGAAGTCCCGCTCCGACTCGAGGACGTTGAGCGTTGAGGCGGGGGTGATTTCCATGTTGAGATCAAAGGGATCGAACTGGATCGTTGTATCCAGGCTGTAGATGAGGAGACCCTCTGTGGATGCGGCGCAGAAGGCTGTTCCGGCAGGTGAGAAGGCGAGGCCGTTAACGCGGACAGCCGGGAGCTTTTTGCGCGCGGAAGGGTCGCCGCCGCGTTTGGAGCCCGGTAGGCTGGTGTCGATACGGTCTTCGCGGTCGGACGCCTCGCCTTGGTCGTCTAGCTCATCGATGGGGCCAGCCTCGGTGAGACGCTTGCTGTTGAGGAACTCTTGGGTGCCAGAGAGGGAGAGATTGACGCTGACGGTGTACTTCTTCAGTAGAACCATTGTTGTTACTGAGTAGAGACAGATGTACTTGCTGTTACCGCCGGCGAGGAGACAGCTCCCATCGGTGCTGTACCGGATGGCGTTGAAGCTCTTGGTTCCCGATACGTTGGCGGCTGTTCGGCGATCGCCAAACTTTCGTCCTCCGGATACATCGCGACGGCCGTCGAGGCCAGCGACCTGTTCGGCATCTGCCATGGACCAGAATGTCAGTTGACCGTCGAGCGTCGAGATGGCGAGCTGGAGTGAGTCTGGTCGGACGGCGATGTCCAGCACGTCTGCCTGCAACTGGAGGGGCTCGCTCGTTTGTGTTCGACTGAAGATGGACCATATTCGCGCTGTGCGATCCCAGCTTCCGCTGACCAGCGAGTCGCCGTTGGGTGAGAAGGCCAGCGCGGATACTGGTCCCTCGTGGCCCGATAGCTGGTCCAGGAGTTGGCCCGTTTGGACGGACCAGATGTGAATGTCGAACGAGTCGAGCGAGCCGGCCGCAACGACCTCGCCACTGGGGTCTACAGCCATGCAGGAGAAAGAGAGTCGCGTCGGCGCGGTGAAGGTGCGGAAATTTCTGTACCGGATAAGGTCCCATGCTCGGATCGAGCCGTCCAAACTGGATGTGAAGAGCACGTTGCCCTTTTTGGCGAATTCGCATGCGGTCACGCCGCTGGTGTGCTCGGTGAATGTGACAATACAAAATCCCGAATCAATGTCCCAAACCTTAATCTTGCCGTCGTCCGCTGTTGTGACGATACGTTGTCCATCTGGAGAGTAGACGAGAGAGTTCATGGCGTCAAAGTGTCCCTGTTGTTTCAAGATGTACGATTCTGACTGCCATTCCCAAACCAGAAGCTGTCCCAGTTTTGATGCGCCAAATGCAAGCCATTCTCCGCTCTTGTTGATGGTGACAAAGTCAATATCGTTTTGCGAAATACTCAGCTTGTGGATGTTGTTGAAGTCTGGCATTTCGTACAGCACAAAAGTGCCGTTCGAGAAGCCCGCCACCAGAAGTCCAGACGCGGGATGAAAGGCCGCACATCGTACATGAGAGCTGCCCTGCATGAAGTAGTGTTTTTGGACGATGCGCCATCGCATATCGGAGTCGTCGTCTGGGTCCAGCATTTCTTGGTCTTCCGTGGGGTTAAGAGGCTTCACGTAGCGCCAATCAAACACGGCACCATCTTTGCTGACTGTGTAAATAGTCTCTTGGTTCTCTGAGAACCATGCGCCGATGACCGTCTGCTTGTGTCCAGATAGAACGGTCGGCGTGAAGCCCTCCTCCTGGTCCACGCTCCATATCCGGGCCGTCAAGTCCTTGGACGTGGTGAGGAAGAATCTTGAATCGCTTGACCATTCGATATGTCGCACTATATCAAAGTGACCGGTGTGTGTGTGGTGTCTCACGAACGGTGCGAATTCGACCTCGCCTTCGGCATTGGTGTCGGGTGTAGACGGGACGTGCCATACCTCGAGCTTGCGGCCCAGGCCCACGACAAAGTGCCGACCAGAAGGAGAGAATGACAGCGCGGTGACCTGCGCGCGAAATGAGAAGTGGTAGATTGCGATTCGGCGAGGGACATTGGTCAGGATGGCGTGCCCATCTTCGTCAACAGTGAGGAGAAGATTGCCGCGGGGTGTGAGTCCGATTCGTGCGATGTTCTTGCGATGCGCAGACGGCAACGTGTGGGATTTGTTCCTATGGCGCGATAGCATTAGCATGCCCCCCATCAATATAAAGCATCACTCTTGCTGTCTTCAGTCCATAGTCAATTGTCAATATTCACTCACTCAACAAGATCGAAGACTGTAACGCGATTGCCTACAGGCGAAAACAGATGGGTTCCATCTGGGCTGAAGAGCAAGTTGCCCTGGCAGTAGACGGTGCCCAGCAAGTTCGAGAACTGGCGTAATGTTAACAGGCAGTTCTGTAAGCGTCACGCACATCGCCGTACCTTGAAGTCAGTCTTCATGTTTGTCGTCCATTTACGAGGCCATCATCATGCTTGTGGATTGGCTACGGGATTTCGTCAGTGTCAAAAATTCAAACACATTGTCTTTATCGATAAGAATAGCAGCCACTTTTTTTTGTCCCAGGTGGGCCTACCTAACCTACCTACCTAGGTATGTATGTACCTACCTCTGTCAGACAGTCAGAGACTCGATTGTCTGTCTGAATAAGTGATGATAGATATATCTATCTATCGAAGTAAGTAGTCATGTTGGTCTAGAAAAAGAATGAGAGAATTGGGTGAATGGCGGACTTTATACCCATACATAAATAGGGCTCTGCGCTGTCGCTTCTCACTTTCTGCACCGTTGAATTCTTGGTCACTTCTGCGCTTACAAGGTACACCTGTACAGTCTGTGCTGCCAAACGCACGCGGCACAACTGCTTCACATAGTGAGCGAATAGCATCGCGACTTTTCCGGCGCATGACGGCGTTCGATTCTCACTGATTCTCACTTGCAATATTTCTTCTGCAGTATGTCGAATGGCTTCTGCAGTGAGACACTTGCAATAATCTTGGCGGTGTCACGCCAGCCATAGGCGCTCTGTGCTACAACAACTGATGTCAGCTGTGCCTGCTGAATTGAGTAGCTTTCAGTCGCACACAGGCTCACAAGCCGTTTCTTTTCATGGTAACATTCGCTGCATTTCTTTCTATTTGCAACCTTAGTGGCGCGGATGACCCGGTACAATCTTTCTTGAGAGATCTTCCTACCGATACAATCGACAAGCAATTCATATGTGTTTCTGCGATCGCATTTTTAAAATAAAACGTGTCGAGTTCTCTGACGCGTTCTGACGCGGGGTTTCTTTTTCAATAGGTCAAGAATGTGGAGTTTTGATCAGATCTGGTAGAATTATCCAGCGTTGGACTATCAAACAAGATATGTAGGTAGGTTAGTGAGCAATTGGCGGCGACATTGCAATGGCCATTTTCGACATTCCCAGTATGCTCAAATAGCCGCCGTAATAAGAGAAAGGAAAGAAATTGGGAAGGGTAAGTTGTAGGTACATATATGTACATAGCTAGATTCATTGGTACACGGGCAATGTGCAAATAAAAGGTGCCAATTAAACCTGTTGATGTACATTTCGGTTCCATGATGACTTTGCAAAGCTATGTACACCCGATATCACTTGTTTGAGATCCCCGGACCCCAGGTAGGTACGTATGTACATATCTCCCAAATCCAGTGGCTCCCGTGCTTTGGCCAACGATTCTCGGCATCTAGGCCGTTGGATTGTCCACGCTAAGCTGAGCTACCATCAGCATCTCCAAGCGGCAGTTTATCAGACCCATATCCTCGGGCAACCTTGCACATGCTCTACGGAGTATAAATACCTATGTACCTTGCCATCGTGCTTGCCGTCGTGTCTGCTGGTGGCAAAATCTGATTTTCTGCGATCGGTGGCCATTGACCGTTGCTTGTGTAGCACGGTGCGCTTCTCGACAATGTGACAGCCGCGTAAATTCAGCCAATCAGACTGCGTTATCCAACCGCCAGCAAATTCAGCGGACCCATGTCGCCAGCCACAGGGCTCCCAAAGCACCTGGAAGCCCCCACAGACCCCTTGTGGTGGTGCGTTGCTGCCCCTGAAGCCATCCCAAACTGCCAACGTTCGCCTCCACTTGCCTTCGCCTTGGACCTTCGCTGTCTCCGCCCTTGCGTCCATTCACCTCGCGTCCTGTTTCAACTTGGCCTTGCTTCAATTCCTTCTCGTGGTCCATCTCTCTATCTGCGTGCGTGCTCTTGAATCAACACCGAACCCCTTCTTCTAGATTTTCATTCCATTCGTCCTTTGATTCGTCCACGATGGCCCCAGCTGCTGAGAGTGCCTCGCCGATTGGCATTGCCAATCTTCCTAACCAGCGACACAAAATCGTCGCCAAGCGGGGTGCTGGCTTCACCATTATGGTATGTGCTTGATCTTGGCAGCCAAACCGTTTGAATGGCTAGAACGGCTCGAATGGCCGACTCACCACAGAAATGACGACCGACTTCGAGACTGATCTTTTGCCTAGGTTGCTGGCGAATCTGGCCTCGGAAAAACCACGTTCATCAACACACTCTTCTCCACCACCATCAAGAACTATGCCGACCACAAGCGTAGACACCAGAAGCAGGTTGACAAGACGGTCGAGATTGAGATCACCAAGGCTGAGCTCGAGGAGAAGTTTTTCAAGGGTAAACAGCGCACACGGCCGTCTTTTCTTTCCCTCATTCACGTGGCTAATCCTTCGTGCCATCACAGTCCGCTTGACCGTCATTGATACCCCCGGATTCGGCGACTACGTCAACAACCGCGACTCTTGGATGCCCATCATCGAGTTCCTGGACGATCAGCACGAATCGTACATGCTTCAGGAGCAGCAGCCTCGTCGACAGGACAAGATCGACCTTCGTGTTCATGCCTGCCTGTACTTCATCCGCCCTACTGGCCACACCTTGAAGCCTCTTGACATCGAGGTCATGAAGAGACTTTGCTCTCGTGTCAACCTGATCCCCGTCATTGCCAAGGCTGATACCCTGAGCCCTGCGGACCTGACAAAGTTCAAGCAAAGAGTGAGTCGCGTGGACGGATCGGCGTAGCTGTCCTATGATTCAGAATTGCCAAATGATCTTGTCTGATACTAACCGGTGTATAGATCATCTCCGTCATTGAGGCCCAGAACATCAAGATCTACCAGCCCCCGGTCGAGGAGGACGACGAAGCTGCCGCACAGCACGCTCGAAGCCTGATGACCGCCATGCCCTTTGCCGTCATTGGTTCCGAGAAGGACGTCAAGGCCAGCGACGGTCGCATCGTCAAGGGCCGTCAATACTCGTGGGGTGTTGCCGAAGTCGAAAATGAAGACCACTGCGACTTCAAGAAGCTGCGATCTATTCTTATCCGAACCCACATGCTCGATCTCATTCACACCACTGAGGAGCTGCACTATGAGGCGTACCGCGCCCAGCAGATGGAGACGCGCAAGTTTGGCGAAGCCCGTCCCCGCAAGCTGGACAACCCCAAGTTCAAGGAAGAAGAGGAGGCTCTGCGCAAGCGTTTCACCGAACAAGTCAAGATCGAGGAACAGCGATTCCGACAGTGGGAGCAGAAGCTCATTGCCGAGCGCGATCGCCTCAACAAGGATCTCGAACAGACCCATGCTCAGATCAAGCAGTTGGAAACCGAGCTCGAGCAAATGCAGGGCAGCGCCGTCCGCAGCCATGGCCGCCGTTAAGAGTCGGATGTCTTGACCAGCAAGCGATGTTGAAGTCGATCAAATTTATTCATTGTCGTTTTGACTCATATGCTCCATTGTGGAGGCTGTTGAGGCTTAGGTGAGGAGTGCATGGAATCGTTAACAAGAGTGGCCTACTCACCATGGGAAGAGAAATGAGGCAAGGGGCAAATGCCTGTCAGTACCGTGGGGATCTTTCTCGGGTTCTCGATCTTGAGTAAGACACCAATCGGGAGAGTCACCGAGAGAAACGATTACTTGAGTTCAGTGCCTATCGAGTCACTTGAGCACTGGACGCGCGAAAAGAGGCAGGAAAAGAAATATATATTGGCCCCCCGATATCTTAGCGTCATGAAGGGCAGGGGCGCGTGGAACGCACAGCATCTCGTCTCTCTTCTCTTAATCACGTAGCCTTGTCTTTTTTTTCTGTTTGCTCGAGTCTATGGCTCATTTCTGTTTGTCGTCTATTTGAGGGCCAACCTAGCTAGATAGTGAGCTTGGCCAATAATTCGTGTGACCACCTTATCATCGAACGCTGTTGATACAGCCATGTCCCTATATTTCTCTCATTATGTAAAATTTGCCATACTGAAATCACGGGTGTCATGAACCAAGTTGGACTCTGCGGAAACCAGTTGCTTGATGCTACCATTCATTATGCTGCCATGCTATCCCATGTCGTGTTGATACTCTATCCAAACCGAGTGCGTGCTCGCCCTTGTGAGGATTTATCCCTTCTTGTTCTCAAATCTAAAACGCATAAAAACGCACCACCCCCAGGTGTTTTCATAGAGTATCAAGCGCACCTAAATCGACTCCACGCTCGCCTCGTAACGACTGCTTATTCTTATTCCACAATCCGTAACTCATGAAAATGTGCCACCCCCATATCCTTCTAGACTATCCTTTTGTCAAATCGAGTCCATACTCGCCCTCGTAACAAGCTGCTCATTCTTATTCCCCAGTCTCGAAATCTGCAAAAACGCATCCACGCCATATCCCTCCAAGCTATGCAAGTGAAGACTCCCCGCCCAATACTCCGCATATACCCTACTCAGGGGCAGACCCATCCCCAACCGCAAATTAGGAGGCCTGCTCGACAGCGACGACAGAGAAGTCTGATACACAGTCGGGGTTTTCAGATCCGCGCGCCCAAGTTCATCTTGTATATGGAGTTCCTGCATCGTGGCCGCCATACGAGGAACCTGGCCCAGGTTTTGTAGTTGGTGCTTCGAATTAGGCCCCTTGGAAAAAGACCACATGTAGGGAAGTTCAGCGCGGGGAATGCCCCCTCCGCGGTCTGAGATGCGGAATATGACGTGCTCTTGGGCTTCGCAGATGGTGACTTCGATGGGAGGAGGAGGAGGAGGAGGAAGAGGAGGAGGATCAGAGCCTGTGGGGGGGGATGATTGTTTCTGGGAGCGCTCGATGACGGCTTGGACGGAGTTGCGGAGGAGTTCGCCGACAATGTACTCGATGTGGCCGAGGATGTAGGGGAAGCTGGCGTCTTGGTGGCCTAGGATTTTGATTTCTGGGATGGCTACGTTGGGGCCGTTGGTGGAGCGGGCGAGTGCTGTGACGGCTTTGGCGCAGCGCTGGATGACGTCGCTGGCGGAGCAGCGGATGAAGACTTCGCCAATGAAGTCGGATTCGGAGAGCTTGGCGCCGGGGGAGAAGTAGGGGGAGTTGAAGGTTTCGGTGAGGGAGAGGTGTTGCTCGGCGATGACGCGGCGGGAGATGCGCTGTGGTAATGGTGAGATGTTAGTCGGAACACAACGTGGAGGGAGCGTACAGCAAGAATGGTTGTGTGTATTTGTATTGCCCTCGGGAAGGTGAACGAGGGAAGGGATTGAGAGACGGTCACATACCGAACGGAGAATGGTGTTCATGAATTTGTCGAGCTCCTGGGGGTCCATTAAGCCGCCGCATTCGAGGATTCCCATGGCCAGCTTCGGAATCACAGGTAAGTGGCCCTTGAGATTCTGGCTGATGATTTCGCACAGCTTGTCGTTATCTTCCAATGTCTTGATTTCTTTCACCTTGCGGAACTGATTAAGTGCACTGTAGTACAGGTCATAGACCTCCTTTATGTGTGGGTTTGTGACCACAACGTAGGGCAGCTGCTGCATGTCACGGAGACGATGGGCTACTCTGTACGAACCGCGAGGTCAGCTGGCAAACATCCTTTACACTGGGCGATGGACGATTCGAACAACATGAAAGCAAGGACCTACCTTGCTGGAAGCTCGGTCCGGACATAGTTTGCAGAGCTGATGAGTCGTGATTCTGTCAAGGAGCGTCCAAATACCATTAGCTGTCGCAAGCTAATGGGCCTTGCTTCTCTTGCTACCCATCTGTATGCACATTGCAAGGCAAATGATGCGCGTCAGTTATGCCATGCGAGTCTAGTTTGACATGATGTTTGGTGATATTGGCAACATACTCGTCCAGGCCAGACATGGGACGCCATGCGCCATTGCTCGCTCTGCGCAATTGGCATGGCAGACCGTGTCGTGAACCTGATGAGGGGACTGAAGAAGAAGAAGTGTCCCATAACGTCTCAGCAACAACAGCTGCTCCAGGAACATGACGACCTCTGGTTAGCCCGCATCGCGTTTTGGCACTGCGTAGCGCCAGAGACAACATGGCTTATATTCCATGCATTGAATGAATGACTGCCGATCCGGTTTCCGGTCCTTCCGTGATCCTTCGCGGTCCTTTGCCGTCTTTGACTATATTCGGTCGCTGCCTATTCTTATGAGGGCTAATCAGCGAAAAGTTTCGACGCGAGTATCGATCGAGTCACTCGTACGCCACTACCATTCGAGGGCAGCGGGATGAGGTCAAGCACGAATACGTCCGCCGGTCCCAGAACGCGACGACGAACGCAAGACTAGCGGGCACGACCGGGCTACATATGAGGGAATTGAAGGGGAACTGCGGAAAGAGGGGATCTTAACGTTCGAAGGGGTCTAGAGACTAGAGAACTACCTAGGTAGAGCCGGAGAGACCTCGATCCTACTCCGTACACAGAAGGGCAAGGTTGAGAACTCAGAATTGGTTTCGCTCGCACGACAGTATGCATCTACGTCGTAGCGCAGCAAGTCTCTGCCAATCAGTCTGCCTGGATTCTGGAATGAACCAGGCCAAAACGCCCCAACCAAGAGTCAAGACTCAAGACCCAGAAAAGAAAGAGGCACAAAGTGCCCGGGTCTTCCTAGAGTTGGACAACGGAGGCAAATGATACCCAGGAAAGACTGTTATGCCGGGAGGTGCTCTCGCACGTGTAAGAACCTAGAAGCTATGTATTCTGATGAGCTGAGGTTTTCCGCACGAGTGATTTCTGATGCGTTCGGGCTGCGGTGCCGTCAGTCTGCCTGCGTTGTGTGACGTGAGGCTGCGGGATGAATGGATGATCCGAGGGGTGCAGCCGGATGTGATTGGCCCGCCTTAATTTCCACCTTTAATGTACGGACTCGGAGTACCTCCCCTCCGAAGTAGGTACCAGTACGTACCACAGGAACTTCGCGGAGTCCCTGTGGCAGATCTTGAGCGCGTGGCGCGTGAGGCAGTGAAGAATCGGCCCGTGTGTGCAACTTTTTGCAACTTATTACATAGCATGTACACACCTGACTGTGTCCGTTCGCCATAATTTCGGTGCTCACTGAGCTGCTTGACGCGCGAGTCTGGCGTTATGTACCTCCCGGTACATAGTTCAGATGACAGTGGAAGGGAGAGACCGGACCTGCAGATCGGTAGCGGAGAAAAGAGCTGCGCCTTTCAAATTTTTGCCCTATGATTAGCTACAGCCTACAGCCTACGGAGTACAGTGTCAGTTCCAACTTCCCCCGTCCGCTGCAGCGTTGCCCAGCTTCTGCGGTTAATAGCCGAGGAACGGTGGGCTGTGGCGTCCATGGAGCCTGGAGGAGCCTCATCAAGGCGCTGTGCGCCACAGACGTTCCCCAGTGCGGCCTCTGCGGCGCTGCGCACTGTACGTACCCACGGAGTATGTAAGTAACTACGGAGTAAGTACCTATGTACTGTACATGATTTGCTGTCGGCAGCTGGGAGCTACCGTTAACCGTCAATTACATTAGCAGCTGGCCACATCTGAGCAGTGCACCGTTGCGGCGGCGTTGCCTCAGGTGCGCCTTGGACCTTGGTGCGAGGTGTATTGGTACATATGCCCTGACGTCGCCATCACCAGCTTGTGGTATCGAATTCGCCGCCGCCTCGCAGAGACCCATGACCATTTTCCTCGTGCATTGCCCTTCGCCCATTGTGCATTGCCCGTTGCACATGCTCTGACCGTGAAATCTCGACAGCAAAACTCGTCATTGCTCATATCTTCACTCCCGCAGGCACTCCATTTTCGTGCCATACCGCCGCATTCCGTCCTCGAATCGGCCAACGCGTGTGCGGAAAGGCTGAGCTGAGCCGCACTCTGAGCAACCTCCAGACGCTTCAGCGCCAACGGCATCAGCGAGACGTCCGAAACCCTTCGACTGCCCACAACTTGGCACCTGGCATCGAACTCTCTCCTCCTCGACCGATCTCGCGTGTGCAAATTGCAGCTCCCGGCTGTGTGAATTCTCGAACAGAAGATACAATTTCGGAGAGCGGTGCAGCTTCACGCTCTGCCAGCGCCGTCAAAATGGTAAGAGATGCACATGGCGAGCAAAAGAAGAAACGAGAAGAAGAAAAGAAAACAACCCCGCGTGTGCTTTGCGTCTCCTCACGATCCATTGCTGGCGGTACCGACTTCACTTTGCCACTTCTATCTGATATCAAGATGGCGTCAAAGGCTGCGTCTTCAGTGCTTCTGCGGGTCAAATCGTTTGCTTCAGTAACGTCATGACTTCTTTTGCGCTGGGACGTTGCCTTCTTCCATCACGTTTCTCGGGGCAGCATCTTTTTGACCCACACCTCGAGATTCAAATGGCAAGAGCACAGCGGCTACATACAACCCAGATAGCCGCCGTCTGGCGCATTATTCTCAACACACCTTCCCCTTCGTGCCACTGCCTAGGAGATGGCTTCTCATATCTGCTTCATACATCAATCCCGTCACATCCCAAGATATCTCCGAGTGTCTTGTGACACATTGCAACCCGAATTCTTTGGTCGTCGTCTCATCGCATCCATATCAAAAAACTCCTCTCTCGCTTACCCTTCCTTGTTATTACTGTTTCTTTCTTTCTCTCTTTGCCTGGAATACTGCAGCCGATCATGTTTTGCGGCGATCGGTCCCTGCCCTACGGCAACAGGTGCAAGGCTGACAAGTTCATCGAACATCAGAGCTACAACGGCGACTCTCCCAGTGAGTTGGTGATGGAGAACGACGACTACGTGGGCGTTACCGATGCCATCGAAAAAGATTCCCTAGCCATCATCAATCCCGACGGCCTCGAGCAAGAAGATTCAGATCAACAAAGCCAGGACCTCCCATTAGCCAACGACTGTATGTTCTATCCCATCCACCGGCCGACACTTGCACCGCAACACAGCCAAACTGACTGCATATTGTTAGATGAGACCATGACGGAGATGGTTTTGCCTCCCTTATCGGATGAGCCCAAGATTCTCGAAGATGCCCATAACACCTGGACCGTTCAAGATTGGAGGACGTTGGGAAAGAAGGAGCACGGTCCCGTTTTCCAGGCTGGTGGCTTCCCATGGTGCGTCATGCAGCCCTTTCGGGTTCCTCGACTATATGCCTGCAACCAGGTGGTAGGAAAGCTGGTCATCAAACTCTGAATCTAACAAGGATAAAACTAGGCGAATTCTTCTCTTTCCCCACGGTAACAACACAGATCAATGTTCCATATATCTGGAACATGGGTTTGAGGCGGATGCTATTCCCGAAAATTGGAACTGCTGTGTACAGTTCTCCTTGGTCTTGTGGAATCCCAAGGACCCGAGCCTCTATGTCCATCATGCCGCGCATCACAGATTCACGAAAGAGGAAGGCGACTGGGGCTTTACACGCTTTGTAGAACACAGAAGAATGTTCAATGTGCCCTGGGATAACAGCACGCGGCCGCTTTGCGAAGACGATACTGCGAACATCACGGCCTACGTACGTGTCGTTGAAGATGAGACGGGCGTCTTGTGGCACAACTTTGTCAACTATGATTCCAAGAAAGAAACTGGCTACGTCGGCCTCAAGAATCAAGGCGCTACATGCTACCTTAACAGCTTACTGCAGTCGCTGTATTTTACCAATGCTTTTCGACAGGTACGCCTCTTGATTATCCTTTGACGCGAAATCTAGTTGACGTGATGTGGCGAGCGTCACATGAATGACTAATTCTTCATTCCGTATCAGGCTGTGTATGAGATCCCCACTGGTAATGACGAAAGCATGCACAATTCTGCCTACACTCTCCAACGACTCTTTTATCAACTTCAGACTTCTGACCAGGCTGTCGGCACCAACGAGTTGACAAAGTCATTTGGCTGGGAGACGCGGCATATTTTTGAGCAGCAAGACGTCCAAGAACTGTCTCGAAAGCTGATGGAGCGCATGGAGGAGAAAATGAAGGGCACCAAGGCCGAAAATGTGCTTCCCGAAATTTTTAGTGGCAAGATCAAGACGTATATCTCATGCATCAACGTGGACTACGAGTCAAGCCGCATCGAAGACTTTTGGGATATTCAACTCAACGTCAGCGGCAACAAAAATTTGCTCGAAAGCTTTCAGGACTACATCCAGGTTGAAAAAATGGACGGCGAAAACCAGTACTTTGCCGGGGACGAACACAAGTTGCAAGACGCTAACAAAGGCGTTATTTTCACCAGCTTTCCCGACGTTCTGCACCTGCAACTGAAGCGCTTTGAATATGACATCCAACGAGACATGATGATGAAGATTAACGACCGCTATGAATTTCCCGACACTTTCGACGCTGCGCCGTATCTGATTGACGATGCCGACAAGTCGGAGCCATGGACTTATCAGTTACACAGTGTCCTTGTCCATAGCGGCGATCTTAATGCCGGCCATTATTATGCATTCATCAAGCCGGAGAAGGATGGCTGGTTTTATAGATATGACGACGATAAAGTCACCAGGGCCACCTCTCGAGAAGTTCTCGAGGAAAACTTTGGGGGAGAATACAGGACCTCCAATGGTGCCCGTGCTCCCACGACGACAAAGACGCCCATCATCCGCCAGAACAGTGCCTACATGTTGGTGTACATTCGCCAGTCAAAACTGGACAAGATCCTCTGTCAAGTACAGAAGAGCGATATCCCTCAGCATCTGCGTATGTTTATCCTCCCCTTAATTCGCCAAATGAATTCCCTCTTCGTGTCCCCGCTGACCCGGTCCCTGTAGAACAACGGGTGGAAGAAGAGAACGCGATGAGAGAGGCGCGCAAACGTGAGCTGAGAGAAGCCCATCTTTACATGATAGCCCAGGTCATCAGCGACGACACGTTCCGCCACTATGATGCCACTGACCTCTGCACTTTTGAACCAAATTCAGAAGATGAGGCTTCACCACGTTCGTATCGCATCCGACGAAACATGACGATGGAGGAACTCGTAACTCAAGTGGCCAATAAAATGTGCCATGACGCGCGCAAAATCCGCCTTTGGTTGATGGTAAATCGACAAAATAAGACAGTTCGGCCTGACCAGCCCATCATGGACTTGCGGCCCACGGTGGAGGAGGTCTATAGTCGCTCGGCAGCCCATCGCGATCACCGTCTGAGGTTGTGGGCCGAGGTGGCGGAATCCTTTGACGCTGACGGTGAGCCCGTCTGGCCCTCTTACCAGAGCCAGGAAAATGGCGTCGTCGTCAAAAATGACATGCTCCTTCTCTTCCTCAAACACTTTGACAGCAAACAACAGACGTTGCGGGGAGTTGGGCACGCGTACATTGGTAAGGACAAGAAGGTGGAGGATCTGGTGCCCCAGATTTTGGAGAAAATGGGATGGGGAGAAGCGTTATCCGCAGATGAAAAGCTTCTGCTTTGGGAGGTAAGGCTTTATTTCTGTCGGCATTATCATCTACTGTCATTGTCCTGAGCCGCTCCTTTTTCCAAGTTCTGACGCTCGAATTAGGAAATCAAACCCACCATGATTGAGCCATTGAAGGCGAAGCAGACGCTCAAGGCGGCCGAATTGCAAGACGGCGACATCATTTGCTTTCAAAGATGCTCCTCTGCCCGTCCTGCAGACCAAGACCAGTCGCAAGATAAGTCTCAAGAGCCGTGAGTCTTTGTTTTTCTATACACCTGACAATGCAAACTTGTCAAGACATATGCTGAGACCATGCAGATCCCTTGTGGCCTCGGACCATTTCGAAGATGCTCGAGAATATTACGATTTCTTGGAAAACAAGAGAACTGTGCGGTTCCACCCCCACCCGAGGTGCGACCAAGAACAGTACCAACCGTTTGAGCTTGTGCTCAGCTCCAAGATCAACTACGACACCCTTTCGGAACGCATCGCAGCTCATCTGAAAGCGGACCCGACCCACATTCGTCTGTGGACGGTACACCTGGCATCAAACAATCCCAAGTCACCCGTTCGGCGTGGTACCAACCCGACATTGAGACAGATTCTGAATCCAATGGGCACTGGCTTGGCCTCCAACCAAAGAGGGGATGCGTTTTACTTCGAGGTGCTTGAGATGAGCCTGGCAGAGCTGGACACCAAGAAGAGCATCAAGTTGACTTGGCTGAGTGAAGGAATCACGAAAGAGGTGCGTGGCTGCCATTTGTCCCCTTTCCCCGATGTTGCCCAAACTTTCTAAGATTCTGCCGAGAGATTGCCAGCTGACGGCGGATGTGAAATAGGAACAATTCGACTTGCTCGTTCCCAAGTCGGGCACCATGGACGACGTGATACAAGCTCTGATTAAAAAGGCGCAGATTCCTGATGAGCAAGAAGGCGGTCGAATAAGAGTGTACGAGACAAACACAAACAGATTCTACCGTGAATCGCGACGCGACCAACCCGTCATAAATTTCAACGAGTTTACGCAAATGTATGCCGAAAGGATACCGGAAGAAGAGATAGCGGCCAAGGACGAGACTTTGATACAAGCGTTCCATTTCCAGAACGAGGTGAGCCGAGTGCATGGAGTGCCTTTTAGGTTCCTCTTGATAGAGGGCGAGAAGTTTGCAGACACCAAGAAGCGTCTTGAGAAACGGACTGGTATCAAGGGCAAGAGCTTTGAGAAGATCAAGTTTGCTGCCGTGCGCCGAGTCAATTACTCGAAACCGCGGTACCTTAATGATGGTGAGTTTCACACGCGCTTGATCCGATTTGTCAACCAATGGACCTGAGAGCGATGGCTAACAAGTGAGAAGATGATGAGTTGTGGGCGCTGGCATCTCCCGAGGAAGACTTTCTCGGGCTCGATCATGTGGATAGGACCAGGTCTTTGAGAAATGGTGTTGGGGATTTGTTCCTTCGATAGGAGCAGGCAGGATGGGGTGTTGTGTGTTGTAAGTCATGATGTGTTTGTGTCGTGACCACGATGTGTTGGTGGGCTTCATGTACGTGGTAGAGCGGTGGCCGATAAGAGAAGGTAGAGAAAGACTCTGGATACACCAGGAAGGGCAGAACAACGGCGGCGGCGGCAGCAGCAGCAGCAGCAGGTGACTAGACAGAGAGCAGATTTACCCTGGGATTATGCATCGCAGCAGTAGCTATAACATTACGGAAAACAATGGCTTTTTTCACCATTATTTCGCTCTAGTCTATATGTACTCTATTTCATTCTCTTCCCGTCATTGTATCCGTCATTTCGATTTGCCCGGTCAGGTACCTGCCTAGCCGCCGAGGTTCCCGTTCGTCATCAGGTACCTACCTACCGTATACACTGGTAAATTGAACCTGGCATCAGGCATGATATATCTTCGATTCTCTTTTCACCATCACATCACATCCATCATGTCAGCACGATCCATCAACTCTTCACCACATCATTTGTCTTCTCCTCTCCCCGTCTCCGTTTCCTCGACACACCCCCCACCGCCACCCTCTCCTTCTCCTCCATCGACAAATGCGCCCCCGCCAACCGCAACAGATCCCCACACGACTCATTTCCAGACAAATACGCCAAAAACAGAGGCGAATTGTCCGCTCTGTTCCTCTCATGGACACTCGCGCCCTGCTCAAGAAGTTCCTTCATGATATTCGGATTCCCACTCACAGCCGCGAGATGCACAGGCGTATTGCCTGCATAATCCGCCGTATGCAAAAGATGTGTCCCATCCCCCGAAAGAAGCTTCTTCACGACTGATAATTCCCCATCGCGGATCGCATATCCCAGAGCCGCAAACGCAGCTTCCGTTGAGGTAAGCAGCTGAGACGCAGCGTGTTCCTCCAGCGGAGCCGTAGGATGCGAAAAGGTAGGATGAGCAATCTCGGTCATTTCTCCGCGGAGAGATTGCGAAAACTGAGAGGTGATTTCTGCAGGGGTCAAATCCGGTAAGGCGAGGAGGTGTGATAGTTTCGTGAGGGCTGCTTCGGGGGTGAGGTCTAGGCCAAAGATGACGCCGGCGCGGCCGAGTTGTGTGCCTGGTGCGTAGACGGGGGAGACGAAGCCGCTGACGCACTGGGAGACGTTTACGACGATGACGCCTCGGGATACGGCGGAGCGGAGGGCTTGGGTGAGAGGTCCGTCGGGACCGCCGGGGACGTTGCCCATGCCAAATGTTTCGAGGATGAGGCCGCGGAGGGAGGAAAGGCGGAGGACGGCGTCGACCATTTCGGGTTTGATGCCGGGGAAGACGCGGAGGCAGGCGACGTGGGTTGTGTCGAGGGGGCCTTGGATGCGAAATTCGTCGAGAGTGGTGGGACGGAGGACGAGGTTCCAGTTTACTGTGATGCCTAGGCCGTTTACTATGGCGAGGGGGGCGAGGTTTGGGGATGCGAAGGCTTCGAAGGCGGCGGAGCTGACTTTTGTGGTGCGGTTGCCGCGGTAGAGTTTGTGGTGGAAGAAGAGGCAGACTTCGGGGATGACGAATGTGCCGGCGATGATGAGGGATCCCAGTAGGTTGTCGACGGCGTCGGATTGGAGGGAGAAGATGGGGGCTTGGGAGCCGGTGAGAATGACGGGTTTGCCTAGGTTGGTCATGAGGAAGGAGAGCGCGGAGGCGGTGTAGGCAAGAGAGTCGGTGCCGTGGAGGATGACGAAGCCGTCAAAGAGGTGGTAGTTTTCGTGGACGCATGAGGCCATGTTGTCCCAGTCGCTGGCCGAGATGGATGATGAGTCAAGGAGGGGGGTGAATTCGAGGACTGAGTATCGGATGTGGCGTTTGTGGGCGGTGGGAGGTGTGCGCAGAGAGCGGAGAGAGACGAGATGGCCTTGGCGGTAGGCTTGGAGGTCGACTATAGGGAGGCGCAGAGGTGTTATTTTGTGCATTCTTCATGTTCTCTAGTTTCTTGATGATTTTGGGGGGGGGCAAGAGGGTAACGGAAAGAGGAGATGGTGCAAGGATGTGATATGGGCTATGATATGAAGGTGTGATGTGATATCTGATATGAGTGTGGGTGTGATAGTTTTGATGTGAGGAGTGTAATGCAAAAGTGGTGATGTTTCGCATGGTGTTGAGGGGTACTGGGGTCTCAAGGCGGGGTGAGTGAGTCAGCGAGTGACGAGCGAACAGCGGAGGTTTGAGTCCAACAAGCATAAAAAAACAAAGCTGTTACCCGAAAAGCATATCTACACTGCATGAGCAGAGCAGGGCATACCAGACAGATTTCAAAGAAAAGCAAAAAAAGGATCAAGCATCAAACAATCACAGTGCTCTCATACCTTCTTGCCCAGACATGTCATTGAACGTCGGCCTTGGCGCCATGGCACTCTCCAGGAACCCCGCGCTCGGAGTCAGTCCATCAGGCCCTTCCTGCATGCAGATGGTGCCCCCGGTACTGATGATGAGGACCCGCGACTCGGGCAGCCCGGTGGAGTCGTGAGGAGAGGACATGATGAGGCTGCTTGTGAGTCGTGACAGGTATGAAATTGTTCCAAACGAAGCAAACGTCGTGCCTAAAAAGTGAGAAAGTAATGGAAGGAATGGAAGACACTTTTCAAGGAATGTTGGAAAAGAACCATAGAAAAGATGGGGAAATAACCACAAAGGGCGGGGGACTATAAAAACGTAATGAACATGTCGCAAGGGATCTAGGCTCGACCGTTTTTAGCCAGAACCTTTTTTCCGGGGATTTTTTTCCTCGCACGGGGTCAATCTTAGCTTTACCTAGGTAGTCTGATGGATTCTAGTCCGATGCCCGGACCGGGCGGCGGCAGGAGGGTAAGTGGGGGGGATAAGATGGATGGATGGAAGGGGCGTAAATAGTTGGGGGCATGGCAAACGGTATCTTTATCCGTACCTAGATGTGGAAGATTATGGTACGGGTACCTAGTATGGACTGGATACAGACATGGGCGTAGAGGTGCTACCTAACAATGGACGTGAAATAACCCGGCAGTGAAAGGACAGGCAATCCGTAATGTGTGGGCATGGAAAAGGGCAATGGGCATGGGAAGGTGCATAGAAATACAATGTAAACGTTCCTGGGAATGGGACGAAAATAAGATGTGTCGTTACGAAGTATAGAAAACGGGAATAAGCCATGGAAATGGGAACGGCTTGGCACGACATGGCGCGACATGCAAGAGACTGTTTGATTGTCCGACATTTTCATTGGTACAGATACAAGCTGTAACCTTCGACCTGCATGAACTGCGAAACTGAAAAGACGGCCTTTTATTCGCCACTCAAACTGCCGACTTTTATTCACTTTCATTCACTTCATTCGCACGTTCACCTGCAGTCGCCCACCGAACCATCACGGCCAGCCTATCGGACGCGCCTATCAACGGTCAACACGTCAACATCAAACGCCAATCGTCAAACAGCCAAAGGGGCAACACTCCATCCATCTGCTGTCTCTGCATGCCCGATTGATTTTTCCCCGATAATGTTTAAGCACCCTGTCATGTTTTTGTTTTTCATTCAATTCTTTCTGTTAGAATTCTAGAAGCCTAGGGATTGGGAGCCATTTGGAACCATTGGGGGAGCGGCGATATGCTCCCGTCTTGAGACGTCTTGAGTCGTTCTCGGCCGACCTTTCGGGAAACACTTGCATGAATGTATGCATTGTCGGCTCCGTTCGGAGCCTTGCCAATCAGATGAGCGTCTGTAGGTGCTTGCCGCGCAGCTGCTTGAATAATCCGCATACGAAGAGGCTGGGAGGGGAAAATACGCCCGGAACACAATAAAACACTCTCTCCCTTCTTTCCGCCATTCAGCAGGCATTCTTCATGCAAACACCAGCACAGCAATCAGTCATGGCGTCCCAGACTCCCAGCAGCGGCACTCCATGGCCTCGCAAACCCACACAAGAGGCATCTGTCTCCGGAGCCAAAGACCCCGTCGATGACCTACTTTCGCTTGTCGAAAACTTTGCCCTATCGCCCAGCTTCACGGAGCTGAAGAGCATGCGCCGTGACCTCCGTCACGAGCGAGAGACGTCCCGTCGCACCGAGATCGCCTACGATAGGAACCTGGCCGAGCTGACTGGCTGTCAGGTCCAGTTAAAGCAGCAGAAGGAACTACTGGAAAAAGCCATCGCGGAGAACAATGCCGTGCAGGCACAGTTGCAGGCCCAGCAACAGGAGTGTGCCTCGCAGGCCGCGAGCATCAAGGAGCAGCATGGCCATATCGAGGACTTCGTCGCCGAGGTGCAGGCCAAGAATCAACGTATTGCGGCTCTGGAAGTCATCCGGCAGGACAGGGATGGTATCCAGGTCGAGCTGACGTCAAGGGGCATCCAGCTTGCGAGCACGACGGAGGCGCTGCATACGGTGCAGGAGCAGTTGGAACAGCTGGAGGCTTTTCGTGTCACGATGCCGCAGTTGGACCATGAGAAAGCAGAGGCCATGTGAGTTGAGTGTGGTGTTCTTGTGTTCCTGAAGGCCGAAGTGCCTCATATTCCTGGAATTTCTGAATATCCCTGTTTTGCCCATTCAGAAACTCAATCCGTCCCATCACATCTCATCACGCCCTTCCTGGTGCGATTGGGTGATTCAAAATTGCCTTCATGCATTTCTTGGCGGACACTCACCAATTCACTGCTAATGGCATATGCTCTCTTTCAGCTGCCACTTACTGGATTCCCATTTCCACCATGCCTACCGTTTCATGGAGGACCAGCTCGATCGAGATCTCGAGGAAAGCCTTCTCAAGAACCACCTCGCATGGGAAGACATACGCAGCAACGCCTCTATACAGCACATCACCCCGCTCTGCGCCTCCAACTCGCGCGCCGCGCGACGGATGCGCGTTGCCGCTGGCTTGGCCGCTTATGCCAAAGCACTCGACAAATACGTCTTCAAACCCGTCTACATGACGTCCTGCACAGACGAGATCGACCACATCCTCAACACGCTGTGGAACGAGGACCCCTCCCACGAGTTCTTCGTCCGCTCCGTGCTCCTCAAGATCCTCCCTCAGACACAGGATGAGAAGAAACAGGCGCGCGTCAGAGAAGTCGTCGAGAACGTACACAGGACTCTGGATCTTTGGATCTCCCCAGCGCACAGGGAGCATTTCAAAGCCGGTCTCGAGGTCTTGTGCGAGCACATGTGCCAGGCCTGGATGCAAATCCAGCATCTCCGGGACAGAGTCCGGCCAAGTTTTTCCTTCAACTATCATGGCGGTTGGAGGCCTCTACCCGTATCTCCTATGATGGCAACCGAGATTCCAGACACCACCGCCACCGCGTCTGCGTCTGCCTCTTCACCAGCTTTGGCCTCGGCATCCAACAATGACAATGACGACATGAACAATGACGACAATGAAATCAACAACAGCAACAATAACAAGTCTGAAAGAAGCGCCAAGGGCTTGCCGCGTAGACAGGATATCGGTAAGGTCGTCTGGCCGAGTTTCTTGTACCATCACCCTGAGGATGAGCACGACGACGAGGAGCTTCTGCTGTCGGGATACTTCCTCACGGATGCACAAACGGCGGAGGCTGAGAACGAAGAGGAGAGCCCGCGCAGGCAGGCGAGGAGGACTACTCGGAACTTGGACAAGGCGGCCGGTAAGAGAAGGCGTGATTCGGGCATTTTTTTATCCACCGGCGGGGTTTGAGGCATCTCTGGGATAGCTTCATGAAGATGACCTGGCGGGCGAGGAAAAGTTGAGGATGAGAGAGGATGTTAGAGCCTGTGACTATGTATATAGTGTAGTTTTGTCGATGCGTACTAATCTGGAGTGGAATTAGAAAGTCTTTTGAATAAAGAATGGAGAGCCGTGCCCGGGTGTTCTGTTGTGCTATACCGAACATTTTGTACCAAGAGGGCCACGAGATAAGGTAACGTCGTCGTGCCAGACAATCCGCATAGTCAACGCGGTTTCTGTAGGTCCTTAATCCCCATGTAGGTACTTGACGGTATTTGAATTTTTTGGTATAAGTACATACAGAGTAAATACATATGTAGAAACAGCAACTTGCCGCCTTTGCCAGTGTGCTGAGTACCAGGATGACAAGGTAGTAGGCCGCTCGGAGACATTCGCGGGTCGCGAGTCCGCGACAGTCTTTAGCGCTCCACTTTTCCGGCTTGTCTTGCGGCTTGCCTGCCACGATCCACGATCCACGATCGGCAGAGCTGAAATCGCCCAAAGTCCAATCACTTCGGTGGGCCAATGAGGCAGCGTGCCGCCCACCAATTAAACACCTTCCCTGCACGAAATCAGTTGACAATGGAGCTTCGGAAGCGCTCGTCCATCTTCGTCCGCCGCCGCTCGTCTGGCCGCAATAATACAACAAAACGAGTTACTTCCGTCGCGGCCCTACGCTGCGCTTCGGGGCGAAGGAAGACTCGCCTCGCTTCGCTTCGGGGTGGAGAAAGTCGGGTTGGAAAGAGTGAAGTTGCATGTGAACCTAAGGCATCCCTTTTCTCTCCTTCCTGCTGCCGCCTTC
>QEQW01000295.1:0-31367 GCA_004016085.1 Claviceps quebecensis
AGTGTTTGTGGCAAGACGAACGCAGCGAGGACAGCCAGCCCGCGGCAGCGCCCCCGGAGGGCCCCCGGAGGGTAGCCGAAGGCAAGGCCCCCCCGCCAGGGGGTAAGTCTGAGCAGTAACAGATCATTAGGCAAAATTGAAGAAATCGTAGATGTGACCACTGACATTACGGGATACCTAACTACCTGGGACCGTCCACTACATAAGACCACGTGACTTGCGTCGCAGACCCCCCTTCAGTTTTGCCTATTTTTGGCGCGCACTGGCACAGCTTCGCGTCACTGCATTTTTTGACATTAGTCTCTCACTCCATGGTCTGGAATAGTCCTGGCCTGAAAATGTTTCTGGATCTTGATACTTGCTGAACCCTACCCACAAAACGCACCTGTTTGTACAAAGCCCTCGTCCGAGGCCGTAGCCATCGAGCTCAAAAGTCGAGCTCATAGTATAGAAAACGAGAACAGGCCAAAACATGCCATGCCAAACCAGCCACCGTTGATCATAGCCATCAGCGTCAGTCATAATCACAATGCTCCCATCTGACCCAATCGAAGGACATTATACGTACCCTCTGCTTCTCGTCCATCGTTGCCAAAGACTAACGGCTTCAGAACTGGCCACCTCTGCTCATCCCCATACTCACCGTCTCCTTCCACGGTCAATGGACTCAGCATGTGCCGAACCAAATCAACCTGCTCGTCCGCAGCTTTGAGCTTGCTCAACCTCGACAGATCATTCACTGCCGTTTTCAACTCATCCCTCGTCAGGGGCCTCTCGCGCTCCTTAATCAATGCCTCTGCGATTCTCGCCCCGTCCATCTGCGCCCTATCCACACCATAGACCACCATGTTGCCCCTCCTCACAACGATGACCTGATCCGCCAGTCCGCTCCTATCCAAGAAGCTCGCCGCACCAACCAGACCCCCGTACGATTCATCATGAACCGTCTGTGGTGTCAATCGCACGGGCAACTTCCCCGACTGCCCCTCCGGCAACTTTTCATAGTACCGCACCAATATCCCCAGTCTGCTCAACGGTGCAGGCACTGCCAGCAGCACCACCTCCAGCCTGTAGTTCGCCTCGCTGAAGATGCGCACCAGGTCCTCAAAGTCAGCGGGGTGCCGGCACGCGCTCTCGACCAGGACGTCCATGGCTCGTCTGACCACCTCCTCTGCTGCCATGGCTAGCCACCGCCTTGCATCGGGGCCTGTAGCCGCGGAGGCGAGATGCGGCGCTGACAAAATCAGGTGCGCATAGTCGGGATGGTAGATCTTGTACGTGTCGGCGATGAGGTGCGCGGGGGCATTTGCATCGCGACGTACGGCATGCATTGCCGCGAGGATGGTACGCGATATGCGCGTCTTGCCCGCACCGGTCTGGCCGACTGTCAGGACGGCGAGGGGCCGGCCGCGAGAGGGAGCATGGTGGGAGGGCGAGGGAAGATGCGGGAATTCAGCGGGCAAAATTTGGGATTGGAAGATGTGGAGCGAGGTTTCGGACGCGAGGTGGTGGGCGGAGAGGGAATGAGAGGGCATCGCGATGATGTGCGCTTGCCGACTCGCCCCGAAAGGCTACTTTCTGTACGTATGAAGCGGATAAAGCTATTTATTTACAAGATGTCTTTCGGGAGGGCCGAAGAGTGCGAGACGTCGGTATTGATAATAAGCGTCGCACAGATCGAACAGGGTTTGACGCGGTTGCGCCATTTAAGCAGGTCTTTGAGCTGACCGTATCGTCTCCTAAGTTCCTACAGTACATAATACATATGTGCTTTCAATTTCATACATACCTACTCTTTACGCTGCAGTACCCAGACACCATCGTCAAGTAGACATCTTCTGAGCCTGGTGGCTGTTTAGGTACTCCATCGCTTCAACGGTCTGCGTATGCAAATTTTGGGCCGACCTGGAGTGACATGCAGTCTGGAGACTCGAGAGTCGAGAATCCGAGATACAGAGAGTTAGGTATGTAAACAAAAGACCTTCATCGCGTGCCCGACGCGTTTTGGCTCCAACAGGTATCGGACATGGGGTCGAATCACGTGACCCACATCCATTTGATTCGATTGGTATCATCGCGTGATTCGCGTATCCCGGATCTTTTCAGTTCTGAATTTTGATACAGTAGTTGCTCGTTCAAACTTCTTCACCCGTACTCTGTACCTTATATGCAAGTATTGACTAGTACGGCTCCTCAAAAATCATGACCGACCCATCAGTTCAACCACATTCCTTGAAGCGAAAGCTAGCTGCCCAGCAATCAGGCGACAGTTCTCAGTCCTTGGAGTTGTCTGATCAAACGGCCCCGATAAAGCAGCCCCCAGATGATGACCCTGTTGTCGTGTTCCAAAAATTTTGCCCTGAATACCTCGTCGAAAAATGGGTCACTTGGACAAATAATTGGGTTTCTCATAAAATAAATCATCCCGACGATGCCGCCAGACTAAACGATGCCGCCGGCCTAAACGACGTCGCTGACTTAGACGACGTCGCCGGCTTAAACAACTTCGCTAGCTTAACCAGCTTCGCTAGATTAAACAACTTCGTTAGCTTAAACGACTTTGCCGACGCAAACGGATCTAGCGATGAAGCTGATGACGTTAGTCTTCGTCAATGGGTTCCAACGTGTGCTGCTGAACTCTATGTCTTCCTGGCATTTCTAATCTATATCGGACAACATCCGGTACCCAATTTGTCAGATTATTGGAGGGAACCAGAACCTATTGGTAGTGGTGCTGGATGGCCGACTCATGGCATCCAAAGGTTCATGACGTATCGTCGGTTCAAGCTTCTATTTCGCAATGTCCGCGTTTTTGATCCTTTCGACCTACCTGAAGACAATCTCACCCGGCCAGTCTCACGCGTGAGAAATTGGCCTGATCCTGTCCAACAGGCTGCGGCTGACCTCTTGCAGCCGGGCCTGAAGATTACTTTGGAAGAGGGCATGATTCGCTTTACTGGAAGATCTGGTGTGGACGTTACTACCCCTAGGAAGTCAGTTCCCGAAGGTCTTAGGATATGGGCTCTTGCTGCTAATGGCTATTATATACGTTGGATCTTCCGCCTTCCGGGTCATCGCCCGAAGCTTGAGTTCCCCATCGAACCCGAAAATGCTGCGACACAGGGTGTGGTATTGGACCTGATGTCGCTCTCAGCAACAACAAATCATCAAGTCTTCTTTGATAATCTCTTGACCACAATAGAGCTCCTGGGGATCATACGAGAAGAAGGTACTGTTCCTACCGGAACAGCCCGTCTGACTGGCGGCATGTGGGATCAGTTCGTGCGTTTGAAAGATGTCGATAATAACCCCAACGTCGATTGGCTCTATCATGCGCTAGAGGCCGCCCCAACACCAGACAATTTGGTCAGCTTAATTATCAGATAATTCCCTGACTAATTGCATCTACTAACATGTCTTGCCCTTACACTAGGTCGATCAAACCGCGTGGAAGGATAATGCTCTCGTGTTATTCATGACCATCTTCTTCTCTGGGCTCGCACGTGGTGAGCTTCAGCGTCTCAAACTTCCCCCGTCACACGCTCGGGCCCGACCAGTGGTGGCCTTATATGGTGACGAAGCGCGTGAGGTCCTCTGTCAGCCGCCAGTTGCTGTCGCCTATAATAAATACCAAATGGGGCCAGTAGAGATAGGTGATAGGGTAAGACCCATCCACTACGACCGCCGAGGTCCATTGCAAGCTTTGGCTTGGACCTTCTTTCTTGAGATTATCGTTGTCGACACATTCGTTTTCCGGCGAGAGGAGGAGCATGGCTTTAGTGCCCCGGACAGACCAGGCCAAGCTAAATGGCGACGTCTTCTTATTGATGGCCTCATTGTGCGCTTTCATGTGGCCAGTCAATCAAGAAAGCGGTTTCGAGTCGGCGACGAATTCACACCCATAGCACAGCATGAACATGTCCGAAGCACAAAAAGGGCTCCTTGTTTAGCTTGTCAGGGCTATAAAGTTGGGCAACCTCGATCACGGAGCTCAATACCATTGGAAAACTCGACCTCAGGCGGAAATGATGGGAATAGTAGAGGGCCACGATCTCAGTCAAACTGGCGTTGTGATAAGTGCAATGTGGCTCTTTGCCGATCAGGTAATTGCTGGTCCTTCTATCATCAGCCAATTATGCAATAAAACTTCAGTTGCCCTTTTTGAGCTTGTCCTATAGGATCATAAGGTCTAGCAACTTCGATCACGGACCCCCAATCAACGGAAAAGTCTTAATTGAAGTTGCGACAACAGCGAATATACTCTGTCCTCGGCTCTTTGTCCGTTGATGTGATCGTGACTTCTATCGTCGGGCTAATTGTGTACTTACCACCCGATGTCTACTATCAAGCTGTAAGCTGCGACCCCCTGTCAATGGTCCACCCTACCCGCGATTATGCGCCGAGTAAAATTGTACGAAGTACATACTTGGCGCGCAGTTCTTTCTCTTGTTTGTAGTTGAGGTACGGAGTAAAGCTTCCAGGGATGCGCCAAGTCACGTGCTAAGTCACGACCTCCATTCTTCCCAGCGCCCGCGACACCCCTATGACATGACGCCAGTCAAGGAGGCAGAGCTGCCTCATTCCCAAAACCGTGCGGCCTGCCATCATCGGCGATATCACGACGTGTCATCCACCGAAGCAGCACCACCCAGACACTCCATTCGATTCCTCCTCTCCTTAACAACGATGGAGTCAGACTACGCTCCCAAGTTTGCCCCCTTCTTCGGCATGGTAAGGGCATTGATCCTCTCTCCGCGCTATCTCCGTTGGATGGGGGAAAACACGGCCAAGCACTCTTGCTAATGCGGTTCGTTCTTCGTAGGCTGGCATCGCCGCGGCCATGGTCTTTGGATGTAAGGCATCTTATCTGAAGCTGTACCAGACTCCACATTCACTAGGGCACTTGTTCTAACGAGTCGTTACTCACAATTGCAGCTGTGGGAGCTGCGTACGGCACCGCAAAGTCAGGTATTGGCATTGCCGGCGTGGGGACTTTTCGTCCCGATCTGATTATGAAGGTGCGAAATGAAGCTTCTTCTTACCCTTCGCTCTGTTGCACGGTATTTGACAGAGAAGAGTAGAGCTAATCTTTGGTTTCTGTAGTGCCTGATTCCCGTGGTCATGTCTGGTATCATTGCGGTGTACTCCCTAGTCATCTCGGTCCTTATTGCGCAGGACCTCGCGCCACCATCTGCGTCGCAGAGCTACGCGCTATTCTCGTTCGTTCCGAGCCCACCTCTTCCGATCCTGTCCCTCGATCAATTGAAATGTTTTCTCCAAAAAAAAAGAAAATAGAGATGAGGCGTGTGAGATATGGGTTCTAATCTCGTCTTGTTTGCTCATTTCTAGTGGCTTTATGCACCTTGCGTGTGGGCTGGCCGTCGGCATGACGGGTCTGGCTGCTGGATACTGCATCGGCGTTGTCGGTGACAAGGGCGTCCGCGCTTACATGGAGCAGTCGAGAATCTTTGTTGGCATGGTATTGATTCTCATCTTTGGAGAAGTCCTCGGCCTATACGGGTATGTTTTCGCGAATCTCTAGATGCTCATATCTTCCTTCGTCGATGCTAACAGGAAACAGATTGATCGTTGCTCTGCTGCTCAACTCCCGAAGCAAAGGTTGATACGCGAGAATTCCCCTTGTGGCATCATCACGCTGTCGTCCATGCGGACCAAGAAGATAAGGTTCGCTCGACTGTAGTATCAAGCGCGTCAAAATAGCAAGAACGAGGGCATATTGCTTTCACAACGAGGCATGCAAATGCGTCATACTAGCTGCATTGGGCAAGGCGTTCCGGGACTGTCTATAGAGTACATCCATTCGTGAGGTAGAGACAAAAGGCAGACTCTTTTGTCATGTAGTACTTATGCGGGGTGTTCTTTCTCTTCTTTCCTTTCTGAAGAATACTGCGGTTCCTCTCTGCTACTTCTGTTGAGGTGTCACATTGCATGAGTATTTTGACAGCGACCATGTCACAACGGTTCGATAAGCACTACGTTGGCCGTATCCCTGCCATTGCACCAGGCATGTTTGCATCGTACATGTTACGAATCGGGCTTACTTTGGTCGAGGCTGATGCCAGAATGAGCCCTGAACAAATCACGTATGATGTGAAACCTTGCTTCCTTCAGAGTGCAAATGGTTGAAGCAGAACTTGAAGCTCAACTCTAAAGAAAGGATAGTAAGCCAGATCTATTCAATTGCGCCATTATATGCATCGTAAATTCATCAGGCATTTCGCAATGATCGTAAAGAAAGATAAGAAGAGTAGAGAATGACCAGATCCCCCGAGCCAGCTGGAGGATGGAAGTGGAAGCGCAACCCAAAACAAGCAGCCCCCGTAGTTAGGGTCCATCTCCTACGTTGGCAGCAAGCGCCCTCCGATTCTGCGAAGAAGCTTTTTTCGCTGGACACCCTCAAAGTCACGACGGAAACGAGCCCAGCTCCTCTCACGCTCTTCCCAGCCCCTCATTTGCGCTAGCAGACAGTCAGTCAAGTGGTACTCCCACAATCCCGGAGCGATGAGAGACAAAAAGTGAAGTAAGTAAAAAGACACAATAGAGGACTCGTACGAACCTAGGAGCCAGTCCCATTGCCTATCCTCTCGAAGAAGAATGTCGTCTTCCGTCTCCCGAAGCAGCCTATCGCGACGTGCCTGCGCTGCGGCCACCTCCCCCACCAAGTATGGGTCCTCCAAAGGCCGCGCCTCAGGCTGAGTCGTCTCTGTCTGGTCATCCGCGATCCTCTCAATCGAGGTCTGGGCCACGGGCTCCGAAGATGCAGCGGCGTACCGCCCAGAGGTGATGCGTCGCTCAGCGACATTGCGGTAATGGCGCGCTGCAGGAGCGTTGCTGGCAGACCAGGTCGGTAGGCGGAAGCTCTGGATAGATGTAGAGCTTTGCGTCGGGGCAGGTGGCAAAGGAGGTAGACCGATGGTTTGTTGCCGAGAGGTAGTCGCCCTCTGACGGCCCGGCGCGAATAACGGAGCTGAGGTACTTGCCACGATGGTGGCTGTTCGAGAGGCCGGAGGGCTATATGGCGGGATGATCTCGCTGTGGTTGTAGGGAAGGGTATGGTAGGATGGAGCATCGGAACCTTTTGCTATGATGTCAGCATTGACTTGGCTTACCACATATGAGGAGACTGGTGGATGTATTGACTGACTGTACGAAGGAGCGGCAGAGCGAACCGAGGCAGTTTCAAAGTCCTCGGTGCTATATCGCGGTGTTGCAACAGAGTCGGCCATGTTGGAATGTTAAGCTATGACTAGCTTTTCTCTGAGACGCGAGTTTTTGTCTTTATATCTTCGAAGTACACGTTGCGTGACCAATCACCTTAGAAGGAGACTCGAACTTCCGTTGGTTCATAAAAAAGTTTGGCGTATGTCTTCGCTGCCAGTTGTATGTAGGAAATGTGCAGCTGGCAAGATTATAAAGACGGGATCCCCAACCGCATCATATGGAAAAGTGATAGGAAAGCCGTCGCCGTCGACCGCGGGTGACTTCTGAATGATTACGTATAAGTACGTCAGAATGAGCGGCACAGGGAAGTCAGGACTCTTTTAGCCGTCGGCCTATGTACGGGGCATTTGCTGTAGAAGCCGTCGCTTAGAGGTGCGGTATGGCAGGCTGTTCACGAGAACGACACGTGCAATTGTCGGGGAAATTGGGGATTTGTACTTCGTAGGGGTCGCGTTCGTGCGATGGGAAATAAGGTTTGGCTAATACTAATAAGGGGAGGTAGACAATCTGTGTGGCTCGAAAGCAACGAACGGCGTGGTTCCTGACAAAGAAGTTGACGAGGGGGAAGTGAGGGGAATTAAGTAGGTAGGTCCAAAATAGGAACGTCACAGGCGGAAGCTACAAGGAGGTATGTAGTTACGTAGTACCTCACACGAGAAGAGGGGTGAAGGCTTGAAACAATTACATACCTCATGTAGATGTAGTAGTACGCACCGTCCAGGCCCAGAATCTCCCCTCCACACGTAAGCAAAGGCTGCCAAAAGTCCCTACATCCGTATTGATTGATACTTGATACGCATGCGGACCGTATACCTATACTCTACATAAACCTGGTATGTATGTACAAAGGTAGGTTATGCTGATGCCGTGGCGGTGCATCAAGCAGCCAGCGAATGTGTGTACCGCTGTGACGTATTTCACAAACACAAGCCACTTGGCAAGGTGGCATTCCACATGCCAGACAAGGCTGGGATCGTCTGCAAGCGAGGGGCTGGCGGGCTGCGTCATACTGGTCATCGTATTGTACGCGTTTACATGCATACCTACTACAGGTACGGAGTACCATGAATATATTTGCCTCTCCAAAGATCTCGGCAGATCGCGGGGGGGCAATGGCCCCGGGGCATGTTACCTACCTTGTAGGTATATACATACATAGTCTCAATTTTAACTCTCAAAAGGGACTGGATCGACGATTGCTCAATAGGTATCGGTGGAAATCCGACACCTCAACGTTGCTGCTTTGGGAGGAAGAACCCCGTATCAATTTTGCTGCGCTATCGAACAACTCGGTCAAACGCAGGCCGAATCTGGACCTCGCATCAACGATTTGGTCACTCACGCTGGCAAGAGCAGGATCATCAAAGCCTGCAAAGACGCCGGAATCCCGATTGACCCTCGGTCACTTACCAATTTTCAGTGCCCCTGCATGTCTATTAGTGAATAGCACCTCAACAGGTCGATCGCGGTAAGTCCAGAGAGCGCAACCGCCTGCCCATGCCGCCAGGGGAGCTCGATATCCTCATCTTGCGGCCTTCGCTACCAGCTCATCAGCCTCACGTGATCAATTTCGCACCAAGCTCCACGTTCGGTTGTTCGCTAATGGCTCCATCCTTTACGAATCGTTCAGACTATGGCGATATCACGATCGACGAGGAGGTTCTCAGCCGATTGCCCGACAACGGCGATGCGAACGCCGAACTTCAGACGAAAGACATCAAGTCAATGCAGTCGATCTCAGGAATCGGATCCCTGAAATTGAGAATGATGCTCCTCGCCGTTCGTGATATCACTGAAGCCTGAACAATTCGTAAATGATGAAGCCATTGGCGAATTACCGTCACACGTAGAGCTGGGCGCGAAATCAGTTGCTCATATAAGCTGATGAGCCTGGCGTCGAGGCCGCAAGTTGAGAAACTCGAGCTCTCCTGGCGGCATGGGCAGGGGGTGGTGCACAGTCGACGGATTCTTGGGGAAGCTGGTGATATGATCGCGGTAATTGTACTGCGAACACCCTCCCAGCGGTATCAAGGATGGAGATGGCGCTTCAGGCCCCCGTTCGTTGGTAGTGCGCAGTCGTCTTGCCAAGTTTTCTGGAGGACAACGACTTCGCGCTGTGAACGCGTACCTAATAGTCACCGAGGCGACAACTCGCTGCTGAGTAGGTGAGCCAGAGTGGTTGCGAGGGAGGGGCGTGTCTCTGATATCGTCCTGATTCCTGAGTGAAGTACCTAGGTAGTCCTCCAAGGGGGAACTCGAGGAGCCTGAATGTGACGACCCGTGACGCCGGAGGCTACAATCGAAGCCCACGGTGCTCTCTTGAGAAGAAGGGCGTTCAAAGCTTCGGAGACGGTTTCCTTTACCGCCTCATTGAGATGTATCTTCCGTAGATTGTGATCCCTGTCAATCGCGTTCAGTTTCGGGAATCGGCATGCATAGTCCCTGCAACGCGGGCTTATGGGTCTTTCGCGCCTCATCCAGCGACGCCGCATCAACATTCTTGGTGAATGTATGCCGTAACCTTTGATCATTGATGGCGACAGTTGTTCCCGCAACGAGACGGACGCGCCTGCGTTTTGGTTTCCAGTCGTGCTGTTCTCGAGGCCGCGACGACAAACTGACGCCCGGAGAACGGCACCATCACTATGGGGGTTACCGGACTTACCGCTACGCCTTCTCTGGTACCGAAGTTGGGAACGAATTCGCGGAGTTGTCTTGTGCCAGGCAGGCGAATTTGGGAAATTTTTTCATGTTGTGGATGTTAAGATCAATTGGCTTGATTGGCGACGCGTCCACTCCCCCCCACCTTGGCCACACCAAATCGCGTGGTCCAAGTCCAAACGCGACTTCAGACCGACCAATTCTTGCGCATCGCCAAAGCCGACTCGACTACACTCGACGACGATCTGCCAGGATATCTCTTCTCTGGCTTTAATTCCCCGACAAGTGAGAAGTATTGTCTTCTCTACCACGCATTACTTGTATCATGCCAAATCGTTCCAACAACTCGGATGATGGATCCTCCTCTCCATCACTAACCCCAACCCCATCCTCTTCGCGAAATGGCGCAGCCGTGAGACAAAACTCCGAGGCACCCAGTACGCCGGGCTCAAAGCGGAAAAGAAGAGGCACTGTCGCTGCCGAGCCGTCCGCCAGCCGCCAAAGGTCGGGAACGCCCGACGACAACATTGGAACCGACGTGTTTGATCCCGATCAACCTCTGCATGAGCGTCGACTACTGCAGAAAGAACTGAGAGATCTGTTGAAACAGGTCAACGAGAACGCAGAAGAGTATTTACAAGATGACTCCCGAGCTCTGCAAGATGCCATCTTGAAGGCCAACGAGCTTTCTAAAAAAGTGAGACAAACCACTGAGGCCACAATCGATTCGCGACTACTCGTGAGCACCACCGATCTCTCGTACCGAAAGGCCTTGCGGCTAGCTCATGGAAAATATTCCCAAGGGATCGATGTCGACGAATTTGTTTCCAAAGCCATTACCTACATGCGACACGGTGCCGGTATAATAGACGACGAGGCCCCTGACTTATCGAGCACACAGCGCCAACGCAGGACCGTGACGCGCCGGAGAAGTGGTCGACACGACGATGCGGATGAGGACGATGACGAGGTCGGCGATGATGGAGACATGATGAACTGGTCGCACCTTGGCCGATTTGCCTGTCTGCCGAACATTCGGCGGCCCGCGATGCCGGGATTTCTGCTAGGCCCGCTATCCGTCGAGAAGAGAGCACGCAAGTTAGCTAAGCGCAGTGCTCCTTTCCGGCCGGAGGAGCTGAAAGAGACAAGGCCCGAGGTGCTCAATGTTGATGAAATGGCAAAGAAGGAGAATGATCTCACTGCCATGTGCACAGATATCCTGCAGCGGCTACACACGATGCAGGCGCAGACGCAAGAGGCCGTGGCGGACTTGATCGATGATGACATGGAGGATGCGGAAAAGACGAGGCTGATGCACCAACACGGCCTTCGAAGCACAGGAGGTATCGACTTGATGCGCTTCGTCGTCAATCCTTACTCGTTTGGTCAGACGGTCGAGAACATGTTCTACGTCAGTTTTCTGATCAGGGATGCGCGCATCGAGATTGAACTAGATGAGCATGGTCTTCCTGCTATTGGTGCGTGTGCTACTGCTGGGCTCCCCATTTTTACTGTGGTCATATGTTCAATGAAATGCTAACATGACCCTCATTACGATTGTGTAGCACCCGTCGAAAGAGATCCCAGCGGTGACGAGACTCAACCACGGCACGGCGCATCCAAGCACCAGGCTATCCTGTCCATGGATGAAGAGACCTGGCGGGAAATTATTGACGTCTTTCAGATCACGCAGCCGATGATACCTCATCGTCAACAAGCAAGCCAGGATGAACCAGGAGCAAGGGGCTGGTACAGTTGATGCGAATGTGTATTTTGATTTTCCCGCGCAAGTGAAAGCGTGTTTTTCTTTTTCTCTGTTGGATGAACTTCTTTTTGACGACGATGAAACTTGAAAGGCGTTGAGTGGGATCAGAGGAGGCATACCCGGACATGGCATACTCGGGAGAAGGCGGAGTCAAAGCCGCCCAGTTTGAGTCCAAAACAATCACGCCGTTTCGAGGGAGCACCAGGTGACCATCTGCTCGCACTACCACTGCTGCTCTCCTTTGGCGGAGGGACAGTGACGATAGACGGCTTCATGGAGGCGAACTAGGGCCAAAGTCTATACATATTTTATGTCGGAGCAGTGGCTGTAGCGACCTACCATATACGACCTCGTTTGGTCAACGAAACTTCTTGGGCCATATTAATGAGGAAGAATCCGAGACTGAGACCAAAGAACCAGCATTTGCGTTAGGCTCGCAGCTCATATCCACAAATAGCCCTTGCCATGCGTGCAATGATGCGACTACTCGCCATTCTACTGCATCATCTGGTTCTCCTGTCATTTAGAACGCAGTATTTCACACCAGGCCTATGGGTTGATGAAGACCGCGCAGGAGGTATGCTGGCTGTCGAGTTCCGGCCAAGACGATGGGCGTTAGATGGGGCTTAACCGCGACACTGGACACAGTGTGAGTGGACAGATGGCGATGACATGGTGGGCCGTAATCAACGTCGCTGATTGAACGACGATGAACGAGATGCCTGTAATGGTGGGGGTGGCTCCTGCGGGCTGATTGGTGGTCGCGTACGTCGCGCCTTATACCTACCTGTAGGTACGCGACAGACGTCACTCTGCTTGTACCAGTTGCGATAGGATCAACATTGGATGCCGCAACGACATCCTCACCCTTTCGTCTCGTCTCGCGCACCCAGGCACGCCCTTTCGCGATATAAAAAAAGGAATAAAAATAGAAATAATTAAAGAAAAAACGTCCAGAATGCCATGAGCCGCCATCATGGCTGAGTATGGGAAAATGGACCCATTCTCGTTCGCGGGATCCAAGGACATCGACCATCCAGTCAGTGTTCGAATGTATGCCTTCCCACCAGCCTATTATCTTCGTTGCTCTGCTGCAAGACACTTCTCCCTGACCGCCAGACTAATAATACATTTGCAGAATCAACCTAGAAGGCGAGGAACCTCCCGTCAAGTTTTCTACTCTCCTCGAGAGTCCGCATCTTCGACACGTTGGATCCAACACCAGGTAGCTTGCGCCCGCCAGTACCTGCAGTCCCATGGAGCGCATACTGATGATACTTAACTACTCAGTCCATATTCGGATCTGTTTGTGACCGTGCAAGTTTGGGCTGGCTCGAAACCCCTTACTGTGCCTGTACAAACAGCATATAAGCCCTTTCGATCTGAGCGAAAGTACGTCGCGTCGCGAACTCTCCCACCACTGACCAGTGACCACCGTCCCTCTCTAGGGCCGATGCCTGTAAAACAATACTGACGAGCATGATTTCAGGTGGAATGAGTGGCTGCAATTACCAATCACATACAAGTCGCTCCCCGCAGACGCTCGCCTCGCCATCACAATATGGGACCTCTCACCCACGGGCGGCAAGACGGCCATCGGGCACTCAATCCCATTTGGTGGCACAACACTGTCCATGTTCGATGGCGACAACCAAGTTCAAAAGGGACGACAAAAGTGTCTAGTTCATAGACACAAATTTGCCGACGGAACCGACAACAGCACCACACCGGCGTTGATTGCGACTAAAAAAAAGGCGTCCCTGCAAAGTGGCGGCGGTGGCGGTCTGCTCCTCGACAAAGACGCCGAGGAGTTGGACAGGATGGAGAAATTATTCAAGAAACACGAAATGGGCGAGATCCCTCGAGTGGACTGGCTCGACCAGATGGTGTTTCGAAGCTTTGAAAAGAAGGGCCTCGTAGCAGCAAAGTCGTCCATGAAGATGCTCCAGCGACAGCGAGCTCTCAACCGAGACGATTCTTACAGCCCTGCAGGCGACTCTCATAGCGACGATGGTGACGAAGAGAACGCAGACCGTGAATCTCGCCGAAATTCGCCCTCTGCGTTCTTGCTTAATGTTGAACTGCCGCGATTCGATTTTCCCGTCGTGTTTGCCGATCACGAGTATGATGCTCCGCCAGTATCAGCTCTGCAGCCACTGTCAGCATCCCAAACAGCTCTACCGCATCAACATCAGCCTGAGGTCCAGTTTGGGCCAGGTATCAACGCCATGGGGGAGAGCTCTGACGGAGGACCCGGGTCGAGGCTGATTAGGGTATACGATCCAGAAGTTGGGCAGAGAGACAATCCAGCCGAGGCGAAGCACAGGCGGCTATTCCGGAGCTCACATCGCCATGGAATTTTGGACAAGGATCTCAAACCAAACTCCAAGGTCCGCGACGAGCTCAATCTCATCATGTCGTACTCGCCAACGCATGTCTTGTCGCCCGAGGAGGCCGATCTGGTCTGGAAGTTTCGATATCATTTGACTCGAGACAAGCGAGCACTGACGAAATTCGTCAAATCTGTGAACTGGACGGATCAGAGCGAGTCTAAACAGGCCATACAGGTGCTCGGCCGATGGACCGAGATTGACGTGGACGATGCTCTGGAGCTTCTCGGCCCGTCATTCGATAACCCAGCCGTGCGATCGTATGCGGTGGGCCGTCTTCGGAAAGCTGACGATCGGGAACTCCTGCTGTACCTCCTACAGCTTGTGCAGGCCCTCAAGTACGAGCATATACCCACCGCCGACGCGGACGACGCGGACGACGTGGATGAAACGCTAGACAACACGGAACAAGAACAAGATCAAGATCAAGCACAAGATCAAGCACAAGATCAAGATCAACAAGAACAAGAAAGTACCCAAGACTCGTCCTCCCTAGCACGCTTCCTTATTCAACGCGCCGCGGCCAACTTTCTGCTGGGAAACTACTTTCACTGGTATCTCATGGTCGAATGCGACGATCATAGTCCCGAGCAAGGTATCGACAACAGAAACATATACCGCAAGGTCGCATACGACTTCATGCTGGAGCTGGTCAATCAACAGCCCAGCGGGGTTGAAGACCGAAAGACACTCCTGCGCCAAGCCGAAATGGTGGCCATAGTGTCCAAGATTGCGAGCGAGATCAAGGCGTCGGGTGAGTCAATTGCCAAGAAGACGGAGCAGCTCAAGAAATCCCTAGCAGACCCCAAGAACGAACTGCTCGTGTTTGACCCCCCCTTGGCAATGCCGTTGGATCCGTCTGTCAAGATCACGGGCGTGATGCCGGACCAGGTAGCTGTCTTCAAGTCGTCGCTAAATCCCATCAAATGCACCTTCAAGACGACGAGTGGCGGCACGTACCCCATCATCTTCAAGCTTGGAGACGATCTACGACAAGACCAACTCGTTATTCAAATCATCACGCTCATGGACCAGCTCCTCCAAAAAGAAAACCTCGACCTCAAGCTCTCGCCGTACAAGATCCTCGCGACTAGCACCACAGCCGGGGCATCTCAGTTTGTCCAATCGCAGAGCCTCTCCGCCATTGCCAGCAAATACAGGACTAATCCCGCGCTGGCCTATCTCCGACACCACAACCCCGACGACAAACAACCCCTGGGCGTGCGCCAAGAGACTCTGGACACGTATATCAAGTCCTGTGCTGGCTACTGCGTCATCACGTACATCCTCGGCGTGGGCGATCGCCACCTCGACAACCTCCTTCTCGCTCCGGACGGGCATTTCTTCCACGCGGACTTTGGCTTCATCCTCGGCCGCGACCCGAAGCCCTTTGCGCCGCTTGTTAAGCTGTCCAAGGAGATGGTCGAGTGCATGGGTGGCGTGAATTCGGACCTGTATAACCGCTTCAAGCAGTACTGTTTCCTCTCGTATGCGGCTCTGCGCAAGTCTTCAAACCTGATTCTGAATCTCTTTGGGCTGATGCTGCATGCGAATATCCCGGACATACGGCTGGAGCCGGACAAGGCGGTCCTGAAGGTGCGGGAGCGCTTTCATCTGGAATTGAGCGAGGAGGAGGCCATTATGTATTTTGGGAACGTTATTGAGGGCACGCTAACGGCGTTTGCGCCTGTTGTGATAGATAAGCTGCATGAGTGGGCTCAGGCTTTGAGGGCATAGTCACTGGTCAGACTCGCAGCAGAATGTAGATGGGATGGGAACGAGACGAGAACGTCTACATACCTGGCTAGCCGACTACTTTTGCAATACGGACGACGTCACAAAACGATCGAATGCCTTGTCACCTGATGAATCATATTACAGATTACGTATTTTGCATCTGTCTTGGCACAGCATACACTCTCCACCGAGCTACGAGATCTCTATACTACCTAGCAACTTCCGCCTTGATTCATGCCCCGACTTTGGCCCAAAGAGTCAAGCAAGGTCTCAACAGCTATCCGTATCTCTCCGGACGATAACATTCCAATCTGCCGGCAGAAACGCCTGGCCACGCACGTATTGTCCCCAAATTCCCATGGGACACTTCTCCACGATGATGCGGGCGGCATCGGCAATCTCCGTAAAGCTACCTATCTCAATGTCTCCGGAGTTCTATCCCAGAATGTCAGACCAAGAAGAAGTAAAAATAGAGAGGATGGAAGAAGGAAAGCATGAAAGAGAGGAAGAAATACCGCACGAAGTGGATACGAGAGGGGGAAGGGGAGGCTTACATCATTGCACCACCAGATGGCGGCCAAGTACGAGCAACTAACTCTCACGCACTTCTTCCCGGGAGCGCTCCTCGGCTTCCCCGGAATCTTGGATAGGTAGTCAATTCCCTCTTTGATATGCGATGTCTCCGCATACCACCAATCGTACGGGCTGCCGCAGTAAAACCTGAGGTACTGGTCTCGAGCTTTCACGTGCGCCGCATCAACGGGGGGAGGCTTCCTCGCTTCCAAGTCTTGGATCCACCGGGGGTTTATATCGTTCATTTGAGAGGTGATTTGTTCGATTGTGCCGTTTAGGTTGATAGGGGTTTCGCCGGGGGCGAGTTGGATGTCCCATGCGAGATCTGCGACGCCGTAGCCGGGAAGGGGGGCTTCGATGGCGAGGACCTTGGTTGGAAGTCAGCTTTGATTGACGGTTCTCTTCATTCTAACTATTTCGTCTTTTTATTCTGCTCTTCTTCTGCTGTGCTTCTATGCCTCCTCTCTCTCGTCCATATGATTTACACTTCTGTTATTTCTATCATATTTCTTTTCAAAAACCAAAGGAACAACAGAGCTCTTTGCCATCAAGGCAACAAGTCTTACCTTGCTGGACACAGCACCGAGGAATACAAGAGTCTTGAGAAATGCCATGATGGATCTTGTCGATGACTTGTGTGTGAGAATGGCGTGGAAGTCTTGAGGCTTGATTCGAGTCTGAAAGTCGAGCTAAGCATTCCCTTTTAAAGAAGCACGATGGACAGAGGGGCTGGCTACGGATGCCATGAACAAGGCAATCTCCCACAAACGCCAATTCAGAATAACACAATACAATGCAATACAATACAATACAATACTAGCATTTCTGGGGCGAGATGGGCCAGAACTTGCCCTCTGGTGGAGAAAACTTAAACCTTTCGTGCTCCAACCAGACGCTGCCCACGATGCCTCTTCTCCCTCGCGCCCAATGTGCGCACAGAAGCACGGAGCACCGCGAGAGCTCTTATAAGTTCAGCACTTACAGCACCCTCACGCAAATTCGCTCTGTCTGGAGGCGCTGATTGCATTGGCCATCTGTTGACCCAAGCACTCGGTAGCGCAGCCAGCTCACTACACCTTTCTTATCAAAGCACTTAGGTATGTATGTATTAGCAGTCCGATATATCCTGTGATGCGTCACATGCTGAAGATATTACGTGCCTGATAAAGGCACGTGAGGGAGATTAGAACTTCATCTACGGAGTTTACAACTCACTGGCGCGTACAACAGAGCGCACAGCGGCCCAGGCCCAGGGGCATATGCTAAAGGTATCTAGCCTTATTGAAGAGCGCCTCACGTTTCAGGACATGGAAATCTCCGCTTTCCCGTGTTAGATAGTCGTGTCAATCAAGAGGAATACCTAGATAGAGAAGAAGACAGGAAGGAAAGGGAAGGAATAGAGCCACAACTCACAAGGGGAGGCTCTCTTTCTCTACCAAAAAAAAAAGGCCCTTGATGTCTCGTTGACGCCGTGTACTACTATTTGAGCAAGTCTGGAGCCTTTTCTTTCCAGCGCTTCGGCCTCTCTGAGAATCCAAGTCATGAGTCGTGAGTCGTGCAGGTTTCGAGGTTCTGGACGCCACTCGAGCGCCGCCCGTGTGTTATTACATGTCGCGTCGCGTGGTGACCGGTAGGTGCCTATTAATAAACATTGGTTCGTGAAAGACTGTCGTCCTTGCTGCCGAGATTTTCCTCTTCGTCTGTGAAAGGAAGCCAAAAGTACGCCGCAAATGGAGCAATCGAATGCGTTGTTTCTCTCATCAATGACTCGAGCCGATCATGGATGACCGGTCAGTGGCCACCCAACTCTGCGGCGCGTCACTTGAGCCCATGATCTGTCTGCCTCGTATCGGGCATAGGGCACTCTGCGCCATTGCCGAGGCGCGTCGATCCTTCATTAACGCTGGTGCCTGGAAGGCTGGAACTTTGTCATTTCTGACAGCCAACTTGCCGCCGAAAATCTACCTAGGTAGGCATCTCGCCATCGCTGCTCTCAGACACTTGTCTACTCGGTAGGCGGCAAGCCGATTCGCCGCTTCATCCATCCAACGAGCTGGTCCGCTCACCTGGTTGGAGAATGGAGATTGATCAGATTCCGTTGGTCCGTTGTTTGTCGACCTCTTTCCTCCCCATCTTCTGGCCGAGAAGTCGCCGTCAAGACTCAAAGCAGATTCGCAGGATCAAGTTCGTTACAGTACCTCAGGTACCTACAGCCAGGTTCCAAAAATACTACCTACCTGGGTATACCAACGGCTTGTCATGATGCTCATGTGGACTTGTAAGCCAGAAGCCTGTACAATTGGGTTGGGTGACGGAAAAAGGTGCCTACCTCACCCTGATGATGAGAATAGCGACTACTTATTACTTTATCAAGCCACCGGGCTGCAGTCAGTCGAGTATCTCTCCTCACAGGCTACAGCATTTGGTATAAGCACTTCACTTCACTTGTAAGGAAACGATGGAAGATCATACGTTGTAGTGCATCATATATCATTTAAAAAGCACTGGTTTTTCTCTTCAATAATTGGTAGAGCAACCGCGTGCACAAATGCAAGCATCGAGGCGCCGACCCGCCAACAATGAGAGGGGACGTGTACGACGTCTATCTCGCCCCGTCGTCATAAATCGACCCTTGTATACGGAAGCGTAGCCTAGGCTTTCGAATCGAGAGAGTTTCGTCAGTTACCAGATGTGTGCAACTTTGTATTTTAGAGCTCATGTAGGGGCCTTCTTTCTCGCACAGGCCTGCCTACGACCTGGGGCACTCTCTCACTGCTGTCTCATAGCCTCGAGTGACCACTGACATGTATGTATGCCATAGCGAAGGTAGCTTTTCCGACAAAGTCTTCGACGAGGTCCTCCCCAGTCTGGCTGATCGGACGAAATTTGAAACAGCTCAATGACAATCCAGGTCCGTTTCAAAGTACTACCTATTGTATTGTAATTGTTGAGAACGAGATAGCCGCCCCAGAAGCTTGATGCCGAAAACGATACAATAGTATTTCAAGTCGGAGCTCGATTGTCGTCGAAACGGCTTCGTCGGATAGCCAGACTGGGGAGGATCTCGCCGGATACTTGTTCGAAATAGCGACCTTGGACCTGACATGCCTTACCCTTGCCCTTCTCACAGGCGGTTGGCGGCGGGGTACATACATACCTATGTTGAGATAGGTACAGTATTCCTCCATGAATCGAGATGGTGATGAGACCACTGCGGATGACGGGAAAAGTGGACTTCGTAATGAAGGTTTAGCGCTGATTTATTAGGCGAAAAGAGTTTGGAAGCAAGTACTCCGTACTCTGTAGAACGGTCGCAATTGTCGACTTGGAAATGCAATGAATGTTGTTAAGCTCGTGCATAATCTGGAAGAGCAGGAGGCGACTTGTAGATATGTATCACCCAATTTTGTCTATGCGGACTGCGAAGAACCAGTTCTGAGTTGGCACTGGCACTGGCAGATAAAGTCGGGAACTCGCGTCGACGCGTCCTACATGTTTCCGCACCTAGCATTGTAATTGGGCAGAACTTTGTTTCTTCAATACTCCGTACAACAACGTTTCAACTCGTCAACAACGCAAGGAAGTCATCATTACATACCTACCTAACCTACCTAAGCTCTAGAGCTTCGGCTTCCAATCTGTTCATGTCTACCATCGATCCCCCCACCGAATTGCCCAACAATGCGACTCTCTCGCACGACGGCACCGCGACGGCCGAACACGTCGAGAACATGAATGACGATACAGCGATGAGCGAACACTTTGAGGGCGCGGCAATCCCCCTCCTTCCACCTTCGCCTCAATTCGCAACGCTCGAACATCTTTTTGCCTTCCTGCGCCATTGGGGTGCCAGTGAAGGCGTTGCGTTCGTGAAGAAGTCGTGCAGCAATGTACGCGAAGTCAATGGGCGACCGCAGCCAACGTATTGTCGGATCGATTGCGACCGGGGCCAACGAAGACCCTCCCAGTCTTCAGGACTTCGTCGGAGAACGACAAAACTGATTGATTGCCCATTTCGACTCCGTGCTAGCTGCCGCAAAGCGATGAATGATAATTGGGTGTACGCTGTCATACCGGGACATGAGCATCACAATCACGGTGTATCAGACGACGCTGTAACTCATCACGTTCTTCGTCGCCGTACACCGGAGCAGAAGACTTTGCTCCGCTCGCTGTGTGCAATACAGTATCTTCACGTCCGCGATATTATTGATGTCATGCGGCGGCAGTACCCTCAGATCTTACTCACAACGAGGGATGTGAGTAATGAACGCCAAAGACTGCGTGTATCAAAATCAGGGTCAGAGAGTAGGGATGGGCTCGATTTGGGTGCTGGTGACTACCAAGCGCAAGCAGAGTTGGAGAAATCGCGAGAGACACTCGCTGGGCGCGGAGGTCGAGGTCTATCCCGAGGAGACTTAAGTGGACGCGCCAGTGCCATTGTAGCACCATCAACACCAGCAACCAACGAAGAAGTACCTTCTACTCCCTCGTCCGACGATTTTGCTGCGAGTCAGACCATTGACGATGTGAGCGATATCCCTTCAAAGTCCAACTCAGGAAGCTTGGAATAACAGGTCGAATCGGGCATAGCGTGCATTATCGGCAGGAGACGCAGCGAAAATTTGCCTTGAAGCGAGCGCGGCAGCAAAATTGATGGATTTGACAAAGGACTCAAATTCTTGATTCTGGTAACGTTAGGTTTGGTGGTAAAAAACAAATGGCAATTACGTAGCAATCCATGCGTGACGTGATAGGAAAGGGCTCTGGTATTCTACTATGTATCTCATTGCTATGACTGGCTACGTCAAGGATTGTGATAGACGAATCACCTCAAATTCGTCTACTTCAATCCTTGACCTCACCACTGACCAGTCACAGACACATGATACCAGAGTACCAGAATCCTTGCTGTTCGGATTACTTCCATCACCATCCTTGATCGCACCCGTCACAGACACAAGATACCACAATAAGAACACCAGAAATTTTTTGCTAATGTCGTTGTGCATGCATTACTTCTTAGTGGTCTTTGGCTTTCCACAGTCTGCTTTACCAATACTTGTGCGGGGGAAATGCGCCCTGAATCCCTGAGTCAACGTGAATTACCAGTGTGAGGTACAGCGCCACTACTTTACTCGTCGTCACTGCAGGCCAACGATCTCCTGTCCCGACTCTCCTCATCACTACAGGGATAGCCAGTTTATCCTCCGCCCAACAGCCCCAACACTGAACAGAGACCCGACGTGACTCCCAAGAAAATAGCATATCGAGAAGTCCCGTCGCGCTCTCAAGGACTAACTTCTATTCCATTGACAACACCTTGACCGCTCCTGACAATTGATGAGCTGTTGTGCTAAGAATTACCCTATTCGGCGTGACTTCCGCAGCCGATGCAGCAATTTTGAGATGAACCGTTTTGAAGAGTATCTTATGATACACGGATGCGCCTTCGGAGGCCAATTATGCATGCCACGCATGCAAGACTAGGACTGGTTCTGCGCGAGGAACGCTCGAAGAATTGGACAAAAGGCAACCTTCTTGACAGAACCCGAAAAGAGACCCCGAGAAAAGAAAAGGAAACAAGAAGCAATGAGAAGACGAAAAGCAACAAGAAAACGGCGAAAAGAGGCAAAAGAATCAAGGGGGCATTTTTAGAGGAAGGAGAAACTGCCGAACAAAGTGATCCATACACATCGCAGCTCATTTCAGGGTATCCAGATATCCGAAACGCCGAACCCAAAATAAAAATATAATCCATAATCTGACAAGTTCGTAACTGCCCAGACATCATATTGTGTCAACAAGCGCAGGGGATCGCTACCCACCAGCCAGTTCCAAATAAGAAAGGCACGAAGTACGAAAAAAAAAAAAAAGATCAAGAGGTAGAAGAGAGGTTTAATCTCAAGCACCAAAGGACCCAACTCACACACATGGTCGCGTCATGATGGTGAACTCCCCCCCACAGCCCGCATACGTAAACCCCCTATTCACAACGCCCTTGCCCACCAACTCCGTAGGCATCTCCGCCGTATTCTGACTCCCGAGCCCGGTGCGAAAATTCTCCGAATACCCCCAGCAGGAGACGGTGCCGTGCTCGTCAATCGCGAGAGAATTGTCCACCCCAGCGGCTACAAAATTGGTCCCGGCGGCAACGCCCGGAATGAGAGTAGGATTCAGCAAGATGCGCGGCCGTCCACGAGAATCAAAAAGACACTTCTCGTTGGAGAGCGCAACAGGGTCCATGCCGGACTGGCTGGCGTCGCAGCGACCCCAGGCCAGGATCTGGCCATCCTCGGTGCAGGCAAGACTGTGATGAAAACCCGGGGCCATGTGGCGGATGGAGTAGCCCTCAAGACCGGGCACCAGAGTGGGATGCCCGATATGCAGATTCTCGTCATTGGCGGGGATACCGGTCTGGCCAAAGTTGTTGAGGCCCCATGTCCAGACGTGGCCCTGGCGATCGAGCGCGAAACTGTGGTTGAAGCCGGCAAAGATGTTGACGATGCCCTTCTTGGGTAAGTCAACCATGCGGGGCGTGAGCGATTCGTGTTGATGTCGCTGGACGAGTCGTCGGGCGAGTTGTGCTTGTTGGCCGGAGCCCCATGCGTAGACGTCCCCTGAGGTCGTCAGCGCCAGGACGTGGTTCATGCCGGCGGAGAGATGCTTGATGTTTCGGAGGCCCTCGATGAGTACGGGCGAGGCTTGGAATCTTGCGTCGTAGTCGGGCGTCTTTGTCTTGTGTGTCTTGGGCGTCTTTCGCATCTTGTGTCGCAGGAAGCCGTATACGCCGTCGCTGTCATGAAATGTGCCCCAGCCGTAGACGAATCCCGAATCCGTCAGTGCAAAGGTAGCATTGTCTGTGGCGACGACTTGTGTGATCTTCAGTCCCATGTGCGACAGCCCCTCCACGGGGAGGGGGATGCTTTCTAGGGAATTCAGATCTGTGGCGTGCTTGTTATCGATCTCCTTTGAGTGCTCCCATGAGGTCGTGTTTCGGCCGAGTGCCCTGGAGTCATTGAGCCCCCACGTCAGGACGTCTCCGTTGTGAGTGAGCGCGACGCAATGTCTAACCCCCACGGCCACCTGAACAACACCCACTTCATCTGCGCGCAGCAGGTGGTTCACGCGAGGCTTATCTGCCACAACCGGGTTCTTCCTATCATATCTAATGCTTCCCAGGCCTAATTCTCCGTTCTCTCCGCTGCCAAAGACAACAACGTCGAGCCGCTGTGTGGGCGCGCTGTTGATGGGTTCGCCAACAGTCGACGATGTATTGCGTGGTCTCCGACACGAAGAAGCCGTCACTTTTTTACGTCGTTTTACTCCCCCGGACGAAGCTTTGGCTTGCAAAGAATCGTGTTGCCGAGTGTCCACACCCTCGCTCAGCTTTCTCTTGCGGCTCGACGGGGTGAGCAGCTGTGTGATCTCAGCCTTCCATGACCTTGTTGCGTTGCCAAGCTTGAAAGCCGCAGAAGATGCGCTGGAAACCAGCGGTATCGTCTTGAACATACTTCGGACTGTTCTGATGACGGCATTGCTTTCCGGGGTGCCTTTGACGAGGGTGTTTTCTTGGCTTGTCGTTAATGTCAAGCTAGGATGTTGGTTCCCACCAGTCTTGTCGAGCTGCGACCTGAAGCGCATTGGAAAGAGGGAAGCGGGAACTGTGGCACAGCGATTTTCAGATCTGGTTCGTACCAAAGGGTTCCTGACAAAAGAGCCTTCTATTAGTTAACTGGGTTTCGAGATGTAAGCTGCTTCTGGATCGAGAGTTGCCGTCCCCCGCAGCTTTGGATGGAGTCTTTGGAATCTGGATCTCCACTGTTCAGAGTGGAGAAATGAATGCATGATGAGATGAAGCTAGACCTGATGAGGCTAGCCAGTGACACACACGTGCGGCGTGTACAAAATGTACACACCAAATCGGAAACTCTCATGGGAAACTCTTTGTTCGAAGTTGAGTTTGACTGCATGCAACGGAATGCTTGGCATTGCCAATTTTGGGCCCGAAACATCACATGCCGTCGTCCGTCATTGTTGTCAGAGAGTTGGCGATTTCCCGCAAATGTTGTCTTCGGTGCTGTTCCAAGAGAAAGCACCTGCGATATGCGCGCTGAATTATTGCCCGTACTTGAACAGCGCATGGCGCATTGAAGAGGCCAGACGGGATGTTCTGTTGGCGTGCCGTCTACTTTCTCATATTGCATGCCCAATCTACCGAGCGGCAACGCTTCCGATCACTCCTCTGGCTCTTCATCCCCATTATGACCGATTCTGTGATCACTGATTGCGTGGCATACTGACTGACTCCATCCCACTGAGTGATAATGAATGTGATGACATGCCAATTGCAAGCGCGCCCTTCGTGCTAAAGTGAAGCAAGATCCGTGTATGACTTCTGTGGATAATTCGTTTGATGGAGAAAGGCTGAAAGCCATCACTCAGACCCGATTCTTCCCACCACAAGTCTCCACTTCACAGTGCAATACTCCAACTCAATGGCACAATTTTGGTGTTGGCAGAACTATCTGCTATTGTACAACCTGAGAATGCACACTTCTGCATGTCGTTCTTTCAAGTGTCCCCAAACAAAAAGACTCCCTTGCCTTTTCTGAAACCTTTGAGCGTCCCCTGCACTGCATCCCGGAGCACGGTAATGTCAGTTTCCCAATCCCACGTGATCTCGTCAACGGGGACGTCCTTGAAGTATCCCAACCGCATGAGATTGAGAATATCATCCACCATGTGCTTGCGTCCGAGGGGGTCCTTCTGATTCCACTTTGAAAGCCAGAACCCCACAAATCGAATGTCTTTGAAGATGAGCAGTCCCAGTGGCAAAGCGACCGGCTGCCTCGACATGCCTCCGTAGGAGACCATGCTCGCGCCTTCGCCCAGAGACCTCGCCAGAGCGGTGGCGGATTTCCCACCAACGCAGTTGAGCGCAAGCCTAATCTCCTCACGTCCGCCGCGGGTGATCTCTGCCAGTTGGTCTTGCCACTGCCTCGATAGAAACTGCGACTCTGTGACCACTACATTCGCTCCTAAATCGACAAGTTCTTTCTTCAGCGCCTCTGTCTCCTCGCTTGAATCTCGGTCGCGGATCACGTTGATGCTTCGATAGCCCCAGAGCTTGCCGAATTGAATGGCCGCTCGTCCTACCCCGGAATTGGCCCCGTTCTGTATAAACCACTCGCCACTACCTAGCTCAAGCGGTCTCATCGGTAGGCCGGGCTTCAGACCGGCGTTCGGCCCATAGTTTCGGAGAATTCGGTAGGCAGTACATGGATTGACGCTGACAGTGGCAACCTGTGTGGGTGTCAAGCTCTCCTTTTCAATCTTGAGAACATCTTTGGCTTCAAAAACGGCGTGTGTTCGCCATGTACCGATGTGCTGCGCAGCTGGAATCACCCAGTCGCCTTTTTTCAGTGACGACGATGGGTCTCCAGTGGAAACGACCTCGAAGACGCCCTCGTTTCCAGGCACGGCCGATGGTTCCGACGTGCCAATGAGCAACGACATGGCCTGTTTTGTTCCATATGTGCCTTGGATTGTGTTGATATCGGCAGGGTTGATCGGAGCGGCGAGCGTACGAACAAGAACGGACGAGTTTGGTATTGACGGAGAGATGGGGTGTGAGTGAAGCCTAGCATCCATCGTGAGCACGAGGTCAGCGCGTCGGTTTCCCCAAGAGTTTCACTCACGTTAGAACATTCGACGGCTCTCCATGCTGAGAATAGACGAGAGCCTTGGCCTGCGTGTAACCCCAGGGACCCGATTTGCAGCGAACTGGTGTTTGGGGCAGTCTGCTCAGGTAGCTAGATCGAAGCTTGGCCGCTGGCCGCGCCGAACCCGATAGCGACGGAGGCCACCGAAGACAGTGTTTCGCCGCCATTTCCATGGGAGCGCGCCGATTTGTCAATTGTCGAACTCAGTGTTCTGCGCGGTCAGGCGCTGCAGAGTATACTATGCCACTTTTCCTGTAGTACAGCTCGGTGTTGAGCGCTTCGTCTCCTCGTCGTCGGTCATTCCTCGGATGCAAGGTGCAGTGACGTTGGTGGGGCTTCTTTGGGTAGGTACCTACCTAGGTACCAGGTAGGTATCTCCTAATGTACCTATGAGGTATTCTGTACTCCGTCGATACATACGTACTCCGTATGTACATGTACATCACCGATTCACAGTTCTTCGTATGACATCTGCTACGGCGAAGCTGCGTTGCCCGTGTGAGAAATATCATATGTACGACAGTACGATGCGAGTTGTACTAGTCCCCGCCCGATGTGTGTGCCATAGGTACCTGTCTCATCGATTGTTGCCATGGAAGTCGCCTTGGTCGGCTCAGAGTCCGTGATGGCCTGCTCAATGCAGATGGGGTGAATCGCTCGCGGCTCATGACGTGTCAGTACGGATACGGTACATGAGCAAAATGTGCATACACTGCAAACACATTACGGAGTATAAGCACCCAAATCCTTCCATTTGTCGCTCTGTTTCCCCTTTTTTGAACTTAGTCGGTGTTAGGCTGCGAGAGCCTGTTTCCATGTTCTGCGACGCTGACAAGAAACAGCGAATAGCTGATCACGCAGTCGGTCAGCGGAAGTGCTCGTTAACGATTCGAAAGTCCGTCACGGAGCGAGCGCTTTTCGGGCTTCCCCGGGCTTGCTATCGGCCACCTCGAGCTTCATGACCTCCATTACATCGGGCTTGGGAACGAAGCAGCAATGGACAGCGACCAATGGCACCGGGAATTGACCGCGGGAAATGATAACGGGAAGAGATCCCATCTGGATGCAACGAGACGCGCATTGCACTGCCGGACTGTGCATGTGTGGCAGCCATCAGCGGCAGCGGCAGCGGCAGCGGCAGCGAGTCTGAATTCCATGAAGTTGATGATCGGCTTCGCATGTACCTAAACGCCCTGGCGGCTCGTGAGTCGTGACTCAAGCGCGCAGTCCAGCGCATCGCATGCAATCATCGGGGCGCCGAGCAGTGTCTGATTGTAATACCTAGCGGCGTAACTCGCAGATTCTACATACCTCTTCTTTCTTTCTCGTAGTCAAACAATGGCGACGCCGAGGCTAATAAGACGTCTTTCTGGAATCTAGTAAAGCAACCGGACCGGAGCGCAAGTGCACGAACGAGTGACTGTGCAGGGCACCTTCCGGAATCCGAGTATCGAAGCAAAGGAGGGGCTGGGGTCGGCCGACTTGGCCAATGAACGTGGGATGTTAGCTGCTCAGAGCCTCAGACTAGGTAGCGCCGGGACTAGTACCGAGTCGGCAGCAGGACCCACCACTCTACGAGGAGACGCACCCAGACGCAAGCCTTCTGTGTGGGGCTTCAAGTCCAGCGCCGCGAATCGAGATGAATGAATGGACGGGAGCGAGCCGGTGTAGTAGGTACCTATGAGGCTAGAGCACCTGAAGATGCGCCCCATCGCCCAATTGCCTGGCTCATGTCACGTTGTGCAGCCTACCATCTTGCATCAATTTTTCTGATTTTCTGATTTTTTTTAATTTTCATTCTTCTGTCCTTCCATTCCTACCTCTTGTATCATCTTGTATCCTACACCTGTCTCCCGTAACTGCTGCCCAACGCCAAACGCATCTATTCTGTCATTGTGGCTGCTGCGTCAGGGACTTGACCAATCCAGCCAACCTACGGAGTACATACATAGCTCGCAGCTTGCCAGCTTGAGTCTGGTCAGGACCCTGGCTGCCGATTGTCCCCAAGCCCCAGGCCAAGTGCGAGCTCCATTGAGAGCTCCAGTTTTCTCCATCATCCTGGACAACGACGCCAGCCATTGATCCCCTTATTATTCTTCGTGGCCCTTCGTTCTCCGCCGTCCGCTGGATAGTAGGCACCGAACCCCGATCAACCATCCTGCTTCTACTCTGTACTTTTCTGGATGTTCCTGGCTGTTCATGACCGAATAGCTCTGTCGTTGGCTCTCTTTTACCTCGTCACACATTCCGACATTACCAAGTGATTCACTCCGGGCTCACGAACCCCCAACCGCCCTCGAAGCAGCTTTTCATTCGCTAGCTACGCTAACATTTTTTCTCGTTCCCCTGGCGCTTCTTGCCATCATCAGCCATGTCCGTCAACGTCAATGGTTCCGGCAAGCCTCGCTTCGAGATTCCTGTCCTCAATTTAGATTTTGGTTGCATCACCGACGGCACCAACATTCCGCCTCCCCTGGAATCGCCCAAGGTGCCGACGCCTCCACAGACACCTCCCTCAACCAAAATATCAGTCGATCTCACCCGACCTACAGTTGAGAATGGTGTCGGGAAAGAGGTTGTACAGGAAACCAAGGAAACTCAGACTGACGACTTTCCATCTACAATTGGTACCTTCCCTGGCATACAACGAACCGTGGACGAGGCACCTCTGAGCCCCGCTGGCTCTGCGCGGCAGGGCAGCATCCGCAGACTGTTCAGCAAGAATATGCTTAACGTCAACTACGAAGATGTGAGCTCCAACTCATTCGATATAGGCAGCAGGCCTCAAAGTCGTGGCACTAGTAGCGTCATGGGCGGACGGAAATCGAAACGCAATAGCTGGTTTAAGTTCTTCCGAAGTGGCGAGCCCAAGCGTGCCAGCATGTTTCTCGAAAACAACACATCTACAACGCTCCAGAAGCAAGTCGGCCCCCCTCCTCCAATGATCCCAGAGCTGGGAGACCTTGAAAAAGATAAGGGCAGCCTCGGCAACGACCTTTTCAAGAATATCAAGGCTTAGAAGTGGGTGTCAGGCAGCCAGCTATTAGACAGCCGTTCATGATTCTCCCACAAAGCACGATAATTTTGTTTCATGCCGACCTCATAAGCCAAACACCCGACGAATCAACCTATATCCAACTCTTAGAAGTGCAACTGGGAGTCATACTTTCTATTCATTGGGGCCAGCGACAACGATGCCGTGGCTGTCGACAAACTCCTTCTGAGCCTTCGTTTCTTGCCAAATTTTACCTGCGTGCGTTTTTTCATCATCATCGTTTTAGTACCGACCTGAACAGCACACATACTTCGCCTACGCTTCGAATACGGTGAATCTACACAGCACTGCGACGACATGTGGTCTCAAAGCTGCAGGCAGGATGTGGGGAGATATTAGCGCGATATACAGCATTCGGAGTGGTTGATCAAGATACCCAGCTCTCTTGAGGGCTTGTTCACCTGAACCTGATATGCCACTTTCACAATGTTTTGTCTTTTTTTTTTCTGATCTTTGTTTTTAGTTTTATTCGGTGATTTGCGCGCGCAACCACCCCCGCATTTTACTATTTTTTCATGTCTTGAGTTGCCACGTGCTTGTACGGCGTCGCTTGCATTCTAATTTTTACTTGATGAGGGTACTTGTCCTGTTTTTGACTGGCATGCTTTGGGTTCTGACGGGATGAGACATCATACTGACCGGTTTCAAGGGTCGGTGAATGGGCGTGAGTGAATCATGGGCCTGCGGCCTGCCATTTACATAAGGGTGTTGTGATACCCACTCAATGAAGAATCATTGGTGATTCTAGATTTAATGAGCTTCTAGAAGCAATCGCATCAAGTACATCGCACTGGCTTTTCTGTCTCTCCTATTGTCTTTCTCTGGTCCATTTGTCACAGCTTAGGAAGTCGACTGCGAGATGGAGACGACGGACGTATAAGACGTCTGCCAATTCATTCGACGCAAGCCGCTTCTTGGGACTGGAATGAAGCCTTTTCCTGCGAAAACGAAAGACGAAAGATACCCATTGTGTGCGCGGTGCCGTGTTGTTTCACCCATGGACCCAGTTGTTTCACTCGAAGTGCTGACTGTCTGGACACGATTGTGCGTAACGTCACAGATCTGTGTAGCTTTGTACCGAGCGGGAGCCATCACCGTCAGGGTCACACCGAACGCCGAACACGATCACTGTACGGAGTACACGATGTGCGTGTGACCGGCTGGGTGTGTGAGCACTGAGCAGTGAGGAGGCATCTCTCCTAGCCACCCAGGCGCCCAGCCGAGACATAGACACTGCAATACACTGTGGACATGTAAATGAAGAGAACTGTTTATAACATTACAGCGAGCACGTCCGCCTACCCACTAGGTAGTCTACCTATGATGTGCTCTACAGTACCTATGTACATAGTTAGGTATGTACGGAGCATCAGGATGAACATTGAAAGGGCATCTTGCCGACCGAACCTGTGCCTGGCACGAGGCATCAAGGGGCTCTGCAGGGGTCAAGGGAGCTCAGTGCTCAAAAAGTTGGGATCTCCGCAACGACTCATGTGTGTGTGACCTTCTTGTCTGTTTTTTCACAGGTGAAGAACGAGTCCCTTGAGTTACGGAGTAGGTCATACATACATAGGTACCTCCTACTACCTAGTGAGAAATGGAGACTGAAGAACTCCATGCCTGTGTTGGGCTGGGACAAGTTTACGCTCAAGTCCCGCCGTGTACTACATCATCGGGTCGTGCTTCCGTGATGAATGCGGTTCATCACATTACCCTCACAAGATGGTCCTTGTTTTTTACATTCAGCGCGCCCAGCCCCCTTATTTTTCCTGTACTTCTTCATGCAATCCATGCATTCCAAATATTGCAGGCTGGAAAGTGGTGCAAGATGCGAGGGTACCTAGGTAGGCTCTGCGTCGAGATCGAGGCACGGGCATCTTATGTTACGCGATACCATGGGCGCAAGTCGGGAAGGGTTTGCCGTAGGTATCTTGCTTGCTTTTTAATTCCTATTTTTGTTGTTGCTTGAGACTGGGCGAGTTTCATGTAGACGATGAGCGCACGTGCGAGTTTACTGGCAAGGCTGGGGATGAAGAAGTCATCCCATGTCGACGTCGTGGCGAATTGAAAAAAAAGAAAAAAGAAAGGAGACAAGAAAGAAAAAGAAGGGTGCGTTTATCGGGCACCAGCTCTGGCGTAAATGGCACCAAAAATGTGGCGCGCCGTGGCGTTCGACAGCCGTTACCGGCCGCGCACGCAAATTTACATACAAACCACGT
>QEQW01000296.1:0-31314 GCA_004016085.1 Claviceps quebecensis
TCATGAGCTGTAAGGCCACAAAAGAGATTCGATCGCGGATCAACCGATAATGAGGTCTCGCCTATTCCCTCTCACCGCCAATTTGGGTGGACCGGGCGATGTCGGTGACCACCGGAGCCCAGCCACATTTTTGGTGCCATTTACGCCAGAGCTGGTGCCCGATAAACGCACCCTAAAAGAAACCCAAGTATCACCATCCGTTCATTACCAGACTCATACACATCATGATACGTAGATTCAATTTAATCATCTATTGAGGCAGATGACGCTGCCCTGATCTGTGATCTGTATCTTGCCTTGAATCTTTCTTTTCCTTCTCCAAACACTCCATCATACCTCCCAGCTGGTCCATGGCCATCCCATTGCCAAGCCATGTAACCATTTCGACAAAGGCTTCCCCCGGTGTTGTTTCATCGCATGGAGCCGTGATCTCATTCTGGGCCAAAATGAGCAGCCGGCGACATTGTCTGAGTTCCGCCTCAAAGGGGCGAGGAAGGACTGAAGTCCGCACTTTCCAATTCCTCCCCTGTTATTCATTCAAATAACGAACAAAACAAACGCGACCCGTCGATGTTGGCCCGGCGGGACAGAACCTGCCAACATCCACGGGGGGCCGCAGCATCGACCCATTAGTCTTCGCACGAGAGCATGGCGAGGCGCGTTTCCCAAGAACCAGCTTGGAGCGCCGACGCCACTCAAATGCGGGGAGAGGAGGGATTATATTCTCAATAAAAAGAAGAATAAGAAAGAAATGGACCAGGGCCGTCAAAGGCGCGCTGAATTTAAAAAAAAAAAAATGTTGCACCATCGGCTGTGTGCATGAATATCCGCCTCCTTTTTCCATTACAGTCTCTCACTACTTCTGTAGCGCGCCAGAACCGATTCAGGTGATGATCATGCCGTGGCGGCGGTTTGGAGAGGGAACGTAGTGCGCGGGCTCGTCCTCGCCATCGCTGCAACTGGAGCAGTCGGAAATGTCTTCTCCGTACCCACATCTTGCGCCACCGCAGTCGAGCATGATGCGCTCACCCGTGCGAGTGATTCCATAGCGCTCGCAAATGCAGATGCCGCAGTCGGACGTTGGTGTGCTGTAGCCGGAGAGGCATGAGTTGGGCGAGGAGCTGTCGGAACGGTAGCCCATGGATGAACCGGTCGATGACACAGGAGAGGTGCTGAAGTTGGTCATGACATCTTCGTCATCAAGGCCAGCATGGCTAAAGCGGGCGGCAAGTTGCTCGATTTCTTCGTGGTGGTAGTCCGCCTCCAGAATATTCTTGGCAGGATATGGAGACACGGGCTTGGGAGCCTGGATTTGAGATATCGAGAGAGGGCGTCCCTTGGGGATTTCAACCATGAGCGACGTTGGCCTACGCGATTCGCGGTGACCATCCTTGGAGGAAGCACGAGAAGAGTGGTGGCGCGATGAGCTCTTGCTGCTCGACTTGGACGATGACTTGGACGAAGATCTGCGCTCCTTGGAGTCCTTGGAGTCTTTGGAAGAGGAAGACCTGTGATGGCGAGATGAAGATGACGACTTCTCAAGATTGTCAGAGGGCACATCGAGAATGTTGAGCTCGCGGCGAGTGGTGGGCTCGATGGTAGAGGCGACACCGGGATTGTGAGCGACGTGGTATCCGTCGATGATGTAGTAGTACCAGTATCGCCGACCAGCTTCGAGCAGCGCGTTTTGGAAGCGAAAGGTACCCTTCCAAGAGCCAGACTTGGAAGAAGACCTATCCTTGGCGAGCGGGAGCTGACCAACATAGTTGTCCCAAGAGCCGAGAAGGTGAACGGTCTTGACGCCAGACGAGACGCGCAGGGAGAAAGACAGTTGGACGGCCGACATGTTTGAGCTGTGTTGACTGAGAGCACAAGAGCGATTGTTATTTTTTATTTTGAATTCTGCGTTGAAAAAAAAGCAGTCCTTAAATTAGCCGATGCTTTCGAATGATCAAGACCTTGAAACGATTCGAATTGGGTTCTCGCCTGGAGAACCGACTGAATTGAGTATCGGCGAGCAAGTGAAGTCCACGGAAATTCCGTTATTAGTCGAGTAGAGTATTAATAACGCGTGTCTGTGCGTGTGTGTGTACAAAGTAGAAGAAAGAACAAAAGTAAAGCTTGATGAAACGTGAAGATAGATTGTGAAAGGCGAAGCCAAAAGTTTGCAAAAAATAATAATAGATAAAATTATCGACTCTGAAAGTTGACCGGCAACTTTGCGAATTTGGTGAGAGAGTTGGCTTGAGAAGAACAAGTAAACCAGCTTGTTTTGAGACGATGTAGTAAATTAGAAGAGAAACTAGAGACCAGCTCTATGATGCAATAGCGACGAAAGAAAAGGGGGAAAGACGAAAGAATTACACACGACACAACACAGAGATGAGGATCCAGACGTTGCTGAAGAGGGGAAGAAAGAAAAGAGGAAAGGAGGGGCGGAGACGAGGCTGATATACGAGCGAGGCCTCTGTTGAAACGGTCCCCGAAACGATGACATGTCGCCGATGCCGACCAAATCCGCCGCTCCGGTCCCCGCTGTCTAGACTCTACACTCTGCGGGGAAATGCAAAGACAACTCGGATAGACAGACATTGCATCTGATGGCGGCCTGTCAGGTCAGCGCTTACGGGATATCGTACTCAGCTTGCATCGCTTGCCGACGCGCCCGCCAGGTGGCGGAACCTCATCGAGACACCCCACGCCGCTGGCGTCTATGAGCGCCTTCTGATTGGCCTGGTGATGAGCCCCCACCACACCCCTGCGACGTCAGTGTGCGTTTCTGCGCCGCGCAGGCGGGCACAACCAGGCGGGGCCGCACCGCATCTTCCGCCAGCCTATATCGCACCAATCGAGCGCCATCTCTTCACCGAGAATGTCCCCTTCGGAGAGCTTTCGTCGTCCGTCAACGAGGGGAATCTGGGTCGATTTTTCAAGTTTACAGATGCCGAAATTTTCTCCGGCCGCCCCCGGGGCCCGTTGTCGTGCTGCAGCTTGTTCTCGTCCCCATCTGTGGGACATACTTAACCAGTGGCACAGCTTTGCATGGTCGTGACGCGTGTGAGATGTTGATCTGAAATGGCGGCTCTAGGCGGCTTGTTTCAACGGTGAGTCGGAGCAACGCTTGAGAATTTGGGAGGCTGGGGAGGATGAGAGGCCCTGTGTGGTGGATGTGCTTTTTATGGCAGGCACATCATACATGAGTGCTTCTTCGCGGCACTCAGCGAGGCCCAATGTTTCCGTAAGATCAGCAGCAGACGGCCTCGCCCATGGTGGTTATTCTTATCTGCTGCAGGAATTGAACGTTCTTTCACGTTTTGCATAAAAAGCGACCGCGACCTTTTCATTTGGGGAGAAAGGCCTCTGTCACATAAGCCGAGAGGTTTTCTTGCTAAGTCAATGATGCCATGCGAGCTGGGGTCTATCGCATAAGCAGATCGAGCTCTTGCTGTAGATTACATCGGTACTCTTTTCGGATTCAATGTGACCGTACAATGGACAAGACTCCAAACCAATTTTGATTCGCTTCGCCGAGCCAATATTCAAGATCAGACTTCGTCATTCTGGAAAGCCTTGGCGCTGCGTATCCAGCTCACCTGACACGCTGTTTCCAGCGCTAACAATGCACAGCTGCGAGATGGCGACCGCAAGTGTGAATCACTTCTCTCCACACCGGAGCAATTGAGCAACCGAAGGTGCTCTGCGAGCCAACGGGCCAAAAAATCCAAAGCAGCTTTGCGCTACAGTCGCTCAAAAATACCGTGTGTCATGTGAAAAGCGTGCGAGAGGGAACCAGGAAAGCCGCCGTGGTTGTCGGGACTCGGGAGAGAGGATGAGACGACTGCGGGGCCCGCCTTCGAAGGTCATGCTCCTCGGGTAGATGAAGCAAATCATGCCGGAGTTTGTGTGGCGCACGAATGAGTTCTTCTGCACTAACAATAGCATCGTCAGCTCAGAGCGTTGTACGAGTGCTCTTGTGTTGATATCTTCACTCACTCTTCTCGAAGCCGCTGCATATGCTTCAAACAATCCGTCCGAAATGTACAATCCGCGACCCTTAGTAGCATTCATTCACCTACTGTCGCCGCACAGTCTTCTCCGTTACACCTCCGTCTCCAACGTCCACCACTCCATCATCCGCTCAATCCTCTCCGTCCTCTCGGCAGCCAGCCTCCTCCCCTCCACCGTTTTCATCATTCCGCCCAGCTTGACGAGCTTCTCTTCGAAATGCTCCATCGTTTGCCCCATATCCCTTCCCTTGGCACCTCCAAACGCAAATGCCCTCCCTATGCCTACCGCCCCAATGGCATCCAGTCGATCCGCATCCTGCACGACCGCCAGCTCGGGATGCTCCTCAATCAGCCTGATGACCTTTTCAGGGTCCTGAACCTCACTTGAGTAGCTGACGCCCGAGCATATGGCCTGCACTTTTTGCGCCAGTGGCTCGGAAGCTCCCAGCGAGAGGAGCACCTCGTGGACCAGGCGCAAGGGGTCCTGTCCCGGTTGGAGGTACTTCTTGTCGCCTACGTCGTGGAGGAGCGCCGCGAGCTGGACGATGGGTAGGACGGTGTTGGGGGTATGGGCTTGGATGGTGGTAGCCAGGCGAAGAACGCGCTGGATATGGGCGAAGTCGTGTGAGGGGTCGTAGTTGGCCATGTAGGTTTTCACGTAGCTTGTCGCATTGGCGAGCAGGGCGTCGTCGACGATGAGGTCCGAAAGTGACATGATGACTGCAGGTTGCGGGGGTTCGGTAGCAAAGAGCGATTGCCAAGTGGTTGCGAAGACGTCAAATGTTTTTTGCAACCAAACTGATTTTGGGTATGTACGATGATCGAATCACGCGCGTCTGGATGACGAGAGTTGAGTTTTACGCGAGGGGCTGCCCACGCAGTCACGTGAGGCAAGGTACTTGCAAGTTGCAGTCCAAACGGTGAGAGCAGATGGTGATGAGATCATGAAATGCAGTAGAAAAGGAACTAACTTTCTGCCCTTCAAGCTCACACCTCTCTTCCCAGAACTCCTCTGGCCAGGAGAGTGCGCTAATCATTCAAGATGTTGGCCATCTACGAGGCTAGTAGGCCTCCCGGGAGCGGAACCGATACACGCCCGAGCAGCGAGCTCCAAGCATCTTGAAGTAAAACAAGAATGACATCCGGCTCACCGCCTCTGCCTACATAAGACAAGATGCAAGACGAGCACTAGTCGAGATATGCTCTATGCAAAACGTTCTTCGTACATGTATGTACCTACATCGAATCGGCATCCAGAATTCCCCCAAGATGCAATGGACCTCAAATCTATCGACGTATGATACCCGCTACGCTTAGTACATACTTACATACCTAGCCCACTATGTACATTTCTGTGTACCTAGGTACCTACCTAGACATGTACGTGTACCTAGGTAGATACCTACCTTAGGCACTTGTGAGTTGTGTATGATTTCGAATTTTCGGAAAGTTAGTCCTTCACCTCTCCAGCAGCGGCCAACGACGGCATTAGCTTTCATGATGTGTTCCGCATGTAATCTACGGGGTTCCGTCAGCAAGGCTCCAGCTTCAGCCTTTGGGTGATCAGATGTAAAAGGATGCGGTGGTGGGGCAAGTTGTAACCTGTGTGAGCTGGTCCGAGAACCCGGAGGGAGAGAAGACGCGATATCGTCATCGGGGAAGGGGGAACCCGAAATACGTATAAAAGTCAGGTCATGGTGTACAAATCATTCTAAAACTGCACATGTGTATTCATTGAACCTTCTGCTCTCTTGAAGAAGAATTACATACTGCTGACCGCTGCATAACGGCTTACAGTTCAAGAGGGAATGCATCGTGGCATAATCACTTATACACCACATCGATACGAACTCACCAACCAAACCGCAATAATTTCGTACGGAAAGCCGTCTTTACTGAATAACCACTGTCAACTGAACCACCCTCACAAACACACACACACAACCTCTTCCAAGAAACAACACACTACACAAAAAACCGCACCACAACTCACTACCGATCAGAAAAAAAATCACCCCCAGGAACAGAATAGTAAAGCACAAAACGGGTACTTTCAAGAAACCAAGACAAGAGAAGGGGAAAAAAACCAACACAATATGAACTCCCTCCCCCCCGAACTCCTCCTCCAAATCCTATCCCACCTCCCCCCCTCCTCTTACCCCCCCGTCCGCCTTACATCTCGCCTCCTCAACGCCCTCCTCTCGCCCCTCGCCTTCCCATCCCTCCCGGCCTTCCTAGACCCAGAGTCCGCACAGAACCTCCTCGCCAAGAGCCTCCGCGAAGCGCGCGCCCGAAACGTCACAACCGTGTGGTCCCCGCTGTGCTGCGTCCCCACGGGACTACCCATCCGGAGAAGTTTTCTGCTGGCGCTGTATTTGGCGCTGCGGGGACGGCAGTGGGTGGAGGGAGATCGAGCGCACAATATTGGAGAGGAGACAGAGGAGAAGGCCCTACGTTGGGAGTCTGATAGCGCGATTGGGGGGATGGGTTTTGAGGGTGAGGGTGAGGGCGAAGAAGATGATGAGATGACGGTTGAGAAGTTGGCAGAGGTGACGGGACGAGAGAATTTGCGGGTGGAAGTTGTGAGGGAGGCCATGTTTCGGTATGCGTTGTATTTGAGTTATGTTTACGGAGGGACGGGAGAGGCGCCGAGTTTGTGGGTGTTTGATGAGAAGGCTTGGGGGAAGTCGTGAAGTGTGAGGAGGGGCGGAATTCGAGCGTGGTTTGTATGTATTCCTGTTATTGAACTGAGGGTCGGTATCTAGGTTGTGCATATGTACATTGTGTAAAGCACAGCCCAATCGAATTATTCCAAGTAATTATGTCTTTGCCTGACTTCATCAGACTTTATCGACTTCTTCATTGTTAGCTCCTCCCACGTCTCTTCTTTTGTCTCATTAGCAAGCCTTGCAGGCCAAGGTTGTTCCAATTAAACGCAGGTGTGAATTAAGTCAAAACTGCGCCATTTCAGTGTCATCTTTCTCGCGCAGGAATTAGAGGAACAAAGCCGCGACAAAGCCAGCGGCGGCCAATGCACCAGCGGCCTGGTTTACGTTGGCGGCAGCAGTTGAAGTAGGAGTAGAAGTTCCAGTCCCAGTCGCAGTCCCAGTCCCAGTTCCAGTTCCAGTCCCAGTACTGGTGAATGTAGCGGTAGTAGTGGGCTGGCTACTGGCTGTGTCGGTATCGGTATCCGTCTCAATCGGGCGCTTGTCACTCTTGGTATGTGATGTAGTCATGGAAGAGTTGCGACTCGGGTTGGTAAAAGTCCAGGTGGTGTGGTTTGCATGGGTTGTTGCAGACGGCATTTCAAAGCTCGTACCTTCGGGTATGCTCATGATGCCCGTGTCAGTGGTCATTGGCTTGGTATTGGTGGCCGAGTTGCTGGCCGTGTGCGTCTTTGTTCCTTCAGGAATGGTAGCAGGTCCAGTAGGAGTCCCAGTATTGGATCCGGTTGCAGTATAGCTGGGGGTACACTTGTGTGCCGGCAGAGTATATGGCTGAGCCGCATATACGACACACTTAAAAAGAAGACATTGTCAGTCGAGCCGGCAAAATAGAGACGGGACATAGCAGTCAACGTGGGACGGCGTGTTCGACGAAGACTCACGTTCTTTACGCATGCAGCGTCACCAGCCAACTCGGACGACTCTTGGCACGAGGCCATGCCACCAAAGGGGGGGTACCCAGCGACATTGTCGGAACACCGCCCTTGGATACCGACGCTGTCGGCACCACATCGCAAAATGCCGTCGCCACCCAGACAGTAGTTGGCGTTGGGCTTGGCACAGTTGACTTCGGCACCAGCAGGAGGGCCTCCTGATGCAATGGCAGAAACCATCACGGGAGAAATAGCGAGAACAACGGCAGCAGCCTTCATGATGATTGTGGGGGGTGTTTGGTGTGTTGATGGAAGGATTGGTGGTGGTATTGGGCGGTGTCACGACGGCGCAGCTGAATAAGCGAGAGAAGATAGTTGGTATAGAGTCGCAATCGTAGAAAGGATCAAGATCAAAAATCGATCATCTATTCGAAGAGCGAAAGTAAGAAAAAGGGCGCAACTCCAAGTCAAGGCATCCGCGGCGGGCTTGAACTTCTTATACCTACCTAGGTAGGCCACCTGCATGTCTAGTCGGTGCTCGAGCGTCCGGCACAAAATATTTTTGGCAAAAGTCGGGACCAACCAGAATCGCACCTCATGCTACGGTTTCGGAAACACCCGAGCCATTCATGCCTGTAACGGGAGAGTGCCCCCCCTGCTTTTTGATATGTACGGAGTAGGTATTGGCCATCACCGAATCCAAACAGCAGAGCGGTAATTATGTATTCAGGAGTCAAAACCTGCCGCTCTGAGGCGCAGACCACCTCGAGTGACGTCTCGAGTCTCGACCTTCGCTCGCCGCAGGACAGACCAACGCCGTTCTGATGGCCCAAGTGTCGTTTTGATTATTTTTGGCCCGACCATGAGAGAGGATCAAACATGTTTCGCTGGATACGAGGCTTTGTCCTTACGTACGAGTTGTTGACTTCTGACCAAGCACTCGGTCAATAAAGTTTGAGACTCTCATCCTTGAGGCCAATAGAGCGTTGTTGGCGAACTGTCGGCGTGCCAACGCATCCAGCGTCCAATGAGATATGTGCTCACGTGGCAGCCGGCGTTCTGAAGCCATGCGTGTGATGATGAGTTTGTACATACCTCCTATGTACGAACTTGGAAGCATTGAGATTTGAGACAGGCTACAGGCGGAGGCTACAGCAAAGGGCCCTAGCTTCGGCGAGCTAGGCCCGTTCAGGCAGGCTGCTTCAAGGACCTTTCCGCTGGCTGACTGCGTCGTCATCGCACGTCGTCACTGCATGTCGTCATTGGGCCTTCTGACCAGCTGAGCATCTCCAAACGCTACCAACCAAGGCTGATTTCTTGCAGTGTGTTGGTCTTCTTCTCCTCCAGCCTCTTTTCTGACCCCGAATACATACCTAGATTCAGGAGTCTTCATTCATCAAATGGTGAAACATTCAGTATTTAGCCTCTGTCGTATTTCGAGACCAGGCTTCCTGTATCTCACGAGTCACCAATGACCATAGCAAATGCCCGATTCGCGAGCCACTCTGTTCCTGATCTAGTGACTAGGTACCTAATGACTGCCTAGTACGGAGTACCTTAATGTATTATATGTACCTAGGTACATACATATGTACTTACTTATAGGTACCACTGACCAGGCCGACCCTCAAGCTCATTAACTTCCCGAGCGGCAAACTTTAAAACAGCATTACAAGAAGGAAAACCTCCGTCTATTCCCACTAAAGCTTCCGTTGCTGGTATCGACTTAATTGTCGCGCTGCTTTTCAAATTTCGACTTCACGTAGATTGATCTTTTGGTTTGGCAAAGGACCGTGTACGGAGTAATAAGTCACATGTATGTATTCGAATTTCGTACATTTAGGTATCTGGTATGTACCTATGTACCTACCTAGTGCATTGCCCCATACGCAGCCTCCGCTTGTTTCACAGAAAGACACCACGCGCACACAGCTTGCCATTATTCACCACCTACATGTCCCTGCTGTTTTCTGTTTCGTGTCTTTTCGTTATAATTTATCCGTGATTCCGTCTTGAAGGTATTTCAGCCGAGCCGTGCCAGCAATAGGACCATCCCGCGAGGAGGATGCGGATCCCGTCTTTCACAATCCGCCAGCACAAGAGCCACTTCTGCTCCCGATGCCGGAAAGAAGAGTTGTATCATTGTCCTGCCTGGTTCTCTATCATGGCGAGCCGATGCAATACACACGGGATTGATATATTGATTTGTAGACAGTAGGCTACATGTACGGATGTCGTACACGTTACTCCGACCGATTTGATCTCCATTGCTCCCAACCTTTTACCGGTGTCTCTCTCCCGTCGTCTTCACCCCCCGATATGCCCTCTATCAGACTCATTTCCAAAGTAATGAATTGTCGCTCAACGAAGGCTTGAGAAACGATCTCTTGCCTCATACGCTAAAGGCTACCAACATGTTTCGTACCAGTCTCATACGTACAAGGTTTTTGCCTTCGTTCTTTGGATCATTGCAAACCCGCTCTGCACGCAGTCGACCTAGTCCGTCTCCCATGCCGAGTTGCCAAGACAAATACATACACAGCGACTGACGATGTCGGCTAGGCTAGTCTGTGACTCGCGGCTCTACACTGCGTCGGGAGGGATTCGTTTGCTTCACAGAACTCCTCCCCGTTTAGCTCCCGTCCATGCATCCTCTGGGTCAAAGCTCGAAATGGCGAAACGAAAGTCCAAGAGTCAAGCTCAACAACTGCTCGTTTTACGCCGCGCGACCTGTTTGTAAAGTTTCGCCTAGTTTACTCTTACTAGACTGCGTTGGTCTGTCAAACCTTTCTTATCAAAATATGGATGATTCGTGCTTTACAAGCCACTCTCCCCGGTCACAGACAGACTTCGGAGATGCGGCTCAAGATACATCTATATCTCGTATCGAGTATCGATCTCAAGCAACTCATGACTCATGCGTAGGCAAAGCATTACATTTGACTTCGTCTTCAAGGCGGCCCAGTCACATATGTAGAGTAGAGTATCGGAGAGGTCTCTTTCGAGAGCGTCGTTACGCGCTTGTCAGTATGTGATGGAGACCTATGCAACCCCTTGAATGAGGACGGACATCACGCCAGAAAGGTCCCTCAATCACAAGCCAGAGAAGATGAAGCCCCGACGAGTAAAACAGCTTTCAACTGAGGAGCTCGCCTTGAGACGCATCCTCGCTTGTAGCGAGATCCTGATTGATCGACGCCCCTTGTTACTAAGCCAAATGAGCTGGATGGAATTGCGGTTTTGGCTCGTGTTCGTTCAGTATTTTCCTCGATGGTACATAGCCCGTTGCGAGGTGTAGTAGAGAAGTGAGGCTGGCTGGGTATTCAAAAGTCTAAAGATGACCGATCACTCGTGAGGCCAGCCAGCCATTGTCATATATGGATAATATGGCTCAGGGTGACTACAGTCTACAGAGCTGAGGTTCGTGGCACCACTTCTCGTAGACTTGCCTGGCTCTTTCATTCTCTCATCTTCATCTGAAGCATGATCCGATTTGCTTGATGCCTAAGCATTCTTTCAATGGCGTCTTACGAGCACATGGTAGCGTTTGCATTGCCGATCAATGATCATGGGGCACCCAAGAGACGAGGAACCGAAGGGAACGGAACGAATCGAATCAGGCCCAGATCTTGGCATTGAATGCAGTAGCAGTTTTTAACTATGCGCGCGTGATTTCTTGTCATGGTCCACAAAATAAATGTCAAATTCATACGCGATGAAGGCGACCGTCCACGGCCCAACTTCGTCTACATATCTGATGGCCCGATCGCCGGGCTTGAGAACTGTTGTGAGCGACGAGATAACACCGGTGCATCATGGCAAATAACCGCCTCCTGTCCATCCTCCATGAATTTTTGACGACAGCTGTCAGCAGACCATACAAGAATCATCAAGTAAGAAAGTCACCATAAATGGCACAACACCATTCTTGGCCGCCAAGCGCGTGCCTAATTATCTATCAACGGTGCCAAGGAGACCGTCACCCAACACTCCATAAAACACTTTGAAGCAATGAAAGCTTACGATGGAGGTATGTAGGTATCCGTTCACCTTCAAAGAAACGCATGAGGGCGCTGTGACTCCTTTCAACCGTGGCGTCCTCCGGGGGCATGCAATCTGATTCCGTTTGCCCAAGCAGCGGGCCGCGTGATTCACGAGGAGATTTTCTTTGTTGTTACGTATCGCGCATGCCCTTGCGCAGGGCCACGAGGAGAGATGCCTTTTCTTCCCCTCGCCTTACCACACAATAGGTGGAAGGAGTGTGTGGAGGGAGGCAGAATTTGGACATAGCGAACGAAGGTGGCATGGTGGAGGGCAGCCACACCATGAGCGAGTCAGGATTCAGAAAGGCTCCTTCCGTCGCGGCAAGTCACTAGCGGCGCTGCGCTTTCCTTGTTGCTCTTGCATTCTGTTGCGTCGATCGGTCTCGACTCTCTTCATCACAAAGTTGGTCCTAAAATGAGGAGACTGGATTCCCAGCCTTGCTTTCCGCTGCGATTGTGAATTGTCAGCTCTCTCTTACTTTTTCGTGCCATCGTCATCGCATCGGCTCCCAAAGCTTCCAGTTTGTGCTTCATCGCTTACGTTGTTACGCATTCGACTTCTTCCGCGCCCATCCGCCAGCTGTCACGGTGCCAGCTTTTTCGAAATTTCAAGTCGCGTCAGTGACGCCCTTCGTGTTGCAGCTGTTTGGTTTGCTCGCCAATGTGTTTCGTGTTTCGTGTCCCGCTTGCAGACTTCATCACCCTCAAATGCTGTCTACTTTCAGCAGCAGGAGCAGCCTATCGGCATCATAATTTGTCTCGTCAATCTCTTGGATTCTGCTCCGCCGTCGATCTGCCAGCTGCCGAGTCATCCCACCTATAAGGCTCTTCTCCTTATCCGCCGCGCCACGTCTGCCTCTGTTACACACTGCCTGCCCTTGGGTCGATGGGTCAGCGACACCGACAAGAGTCAAGACCCTTCGCTTGCTTCCATGTCTCAGAAGCTCACATACCTAACTTTGTTGCCGGCCTGGCCGGTCGCTTTATTTTGACTTACTTGTGGTCTTCTTTCCACTTCTGCAATCTCTGCGACTGACTGATAGCCTTGTGTCCTGCGCTCTGTCCAATCGAATGGCGTCGCCAACTACGTCGAGCCCGCCTTCAGTGTGCAAAGAAGCCCTAATTTCGAGACAGCCACCACCACAGAATAAGGCCTAGCAAGCAGTCATCACAAGTCTCCAACTCACCTCGTTTCATTGCCCTTCACTGCCTCCGAAACTTTCGAGCTCAGTGCCACCGTTTCTGTGCCCACAATGACGACATCGACGCGACCGGAGCAAACGCATGGCACACTGACGACGGACCGTGATATTCTCCATGAGCAACTCAAGAAGCATAGGGTGCTGCCCATTTCAAGACACGATCGAACTGCGAATACGGGAAATCGAGCTGCATCTGCCATCTTCGACGCCGCTGTTGACACGAGCGCCTCCAGAGGCTCTCCAATCTTCCAAACGTTAAGTTCACGGCCATTAAAACACAAACCGAGAAGGATAGGTTCCGGTCCCGACTTGCCTCCAACGCCTCCAAATTACGGTCGCGTCTATTCTGGCGGTAACTCTGCACATCCGCCCAGCCCGATCTCACAAGAGCCCGGCTTTCAGACATTGCAGGCTTCGTCAAGGCGCGCCCCAGCCACGCCTCCCGAACATCGTTACCCACCGACACCAGATGTGACGCCTCCTCAGGCAGAAACTCGTTCTCAAGTATTGCGATCTCTAAACACGGACTGTGGCTTTTCTCGTACCATCACAGCGGCAGAACCTCGAACTAGATCTTTTCTCAACGTTGGAAAAAATCCAGGCTTGTCCGAGGACGAAGCTGTCGCTCATGCCGAAAGAAACCTCCTAGCACCGTCAATCTCTTCGCATACAACGGTTCTCCGATTGCCTATCAGCTCTAGAGTTAGCCAACTTCTTCACACTCAGGCTTTGGAACTTGCGCTCGAGAGCCTCACGGGAAATGATGGAGAAAAGTACAAGCTGCGCAGCCGTGGCGAACAGGTTCAATTTGATGACGGATGGGGATCGTCACGAAATGCAAATCTGGGCTGCGACGTTGATCTTCATCAAGGGATGGTTTCTGGGGGCGGTCGCAAGATAAATTTTGTCACAACAACTTCGCAGAAGCTTAATGGGGCTAGGGACGAAGCGCCGAATGATCAACTTTTCACCTCAGAAACCAACCGCCAGAGAGGAGCACAAAAAGGAAGAACGAGAAGTGTGCTGCTTGAAGAATTCAACTCTGTAGAGCCTTCGCCAAAGTCGTCAACGCACCCAAAGTCACAACGAAGATCCACAGGGCCTATCTCGTCGCGCTCAGAATTGGTTAGCTCAACGAATTCGCGACGGTCGTCTGGGCTATCTAGCACCCCTATATCGTCCGCCGTGATAGAGGCCACGCTGGTCGACAATACCGTTCTTCTTCAAACGCAAAGAACTCTACGTCATGTCCGTAAACACAGAGAGCTCAGAGAGTCAAGTCCACACGGTCGGAAGAGTACAGCCGTAGATGAGAATTCGCCGTCGCTTAAGAAGTTGTCAACGGCTAAGAGATCGCTCGTGTCAGGTTCCGAGCTTGAGCATGCCTCGGCGACAGGCTTTGACTCCGCGGCAAGCGGAATACCCAGAAAAGAAGTGTGGAAAGCTGGGGACATACCCGTAGTAGTTATACCGGGTCGAACATCTTCTCAAAAGTTGAAGCCAAGAGAGCCTCCCCTGCGCTCTTCGTCAAGTCGTCGATCAAGGACGAGGAGCTTAGAGTCTTCCTCTTCGGACCAATCGCCATTGCACAGGCGCAGTGAAGAAGTGTCTTTTAATCATCAAATGCGCCGCGGTCGGTCGACGTCTGTTTCAGCTCGGTTGGAACAACGTGCCATGGATTCCCCTCCTAGCATCCCGCCTCGTTCATCATCTTTGTCTGCCCCTACAAGTCGCACTACTTCGCGGGCAGGATCTCTCACCGTGAAGAGTATGAGAGCTGCAAACGAAATGCATCGTCAGGAGGTGAGGCCGACTGCACGAGAATCAGCCCCTGTCGCAGCAGTGAATATAGCGACAAGTCCAGTGAGTTCGAGTCAGAGAGTCCCGCAACCAAAAGAAACCGTGGTGGTGTCTCGCATCGCTGCTTCCCAGATCAGCTCGAAACAGTCTCCTCTGACGCCTCAGTCTGAATGGGATAAGGGGCATGAATCGTTTGATGCAGATGCAGATGATGCGTTGGGCAAAGATCACTCATTTCGCTCAACCAAATTTTCTCTTATTTCTACAGACACGAACGCGACAGCTCCAGAGATATCTGAGGCTCAAGCTGTTCGCCTGTATCGTCATAAAAACACATCAGTATTGCGGATCAACCATTTTGTGAAGCCGAAGGACATGAAACAAAGGAAGAATAGTGACGTTGAGAATCGCCAATTAGACTCACAGGGTGCTCTCCACGATGCAGCCAAGCGTTCTAGAAGGGAATTCATAACGCCAGACGAGAAAACGAGAGAAGAAATGGAATTGTCTGTCCGAAAATCCCGCTCACCTCCTCGTGCGCCAGTCTGTCCGCCAGAAATCAATTTCATTCCAGCCACTCCATCAGGTCTCACTCCATCCGAGGAAAGGCAGATACAGCTTGGCAATTTCTACGATATCACCGCTGAGACACCCGTCCGCCGCCCATCTATTGTGAGGAGAGCCTTGGGCAGACCGCGACGACATTCCGTCAGCTACCCTCCCACTCAATCAAAACTGCCAGGGTTTTTGGTCAGAACATTGTCTTGGTCACGGGACAGTCGCAAATCACTTGATACTAGGAGACAGAGGTCACTCAGTCAGGGCATGGAACCTAACTATGGCAATGGAGATGACCCCCTAGACCAAAACAAACTGCACCCTTACTGGCGGCCTCAATGGAATGACGCCGATTATTGCGACTGTAAGAGCTGCCGTCGTGGTAGTGAAGGTGAAGAGGAGGAATTCTATCGATACCCACCGGTAGACAATCGACCACGAGCAATAAAGAGAAGTCTAAGCGCAAGAGTAAAGAAGACGTTTACCATTTTGCCAGCGCGACAAGACTATCAGTGTTACATGGATGACGACTTCGGGCCCGAGCGTCGCACAATTCGACGGACTCCTAGTGGTAATTTAAAGGTGATGCGACGACGCTCGAGCGACTACTCGTTGAGGCAGCGCACAATGAGACTTGAAAAGAATAGTATCCCAAAAAGGATTCTGGGGTGGTCACAGCTTGCGGAGACGCCGCAGCATCATTGGACTCAGCAGTGGGTTCGAAAGGATGCCCAGCTCAAGAAAAAGGTGGAATGACAAGCGCAGAGCAAAGCGAATACAAAAACTTCGACAGATGATTAGCAGACCAAAAGAAGTCCGCGATGGGGTGGGCGAGGTGGTTCGATTCGAGAATATGAGAGCTCAACGAGCTGACTGAGCACAATTTAGGATGTGTTTTGGACCAGAGACACGGGAGACACGGAAGAAGGGTGCTTTCGAGGGCGAAGCAAGTCACGCGAACCGTGGCGGATTATTTTCACCGCTGGGGTTGGCAAAGACTTACGAAGACCATGATACGATGGGTTTATGATGACAGCGATTTATGACATGTAGAAAATTATATCCAGCTCCCGCATTGGGAGACATGACTTTTGTTTGTGTTTATTTTAGTCTTTATGTTATTTGGATGCAGGGCTAATACCTTTTTCTTCCAGGTGTTGTTCACGTTCTGCAAAAGAGTAGTTAGTGCGTATTTGACTAGAGTGTCATGCTATTTCTTGTCTGTCCCTTTCCCTTCGTGTTTGGGCTAGCGGATGTGAAAGAGGTGACCCGTCGTAGGAAACCCTCGAGAAGCATGGACTTTGAGAGATGGAAGATAATACCTCCTGTATAAACAAGTAGACATTGCGGCCAGTGACGGCTTTTCCACATGTGCTTGCAAACCGGCAAAGAATTGTGCTCTTAGCTACCTATGTATATAAACTTGCAACAAAACCAAGGTACACAATACACGACCCAAAAAAAGGCCATGGCCGAGGACAAGACCACGAGCGGTCCTTCAGCAATCGAAGCCATGTTGTCATTTCAACATACCTTCTCATTTTCCCACCGAAACCTGAACGCCAAAGAGATGAAGAAATCCGAATAACTACGGAGTACACTTTGTTGAGAAAAAAAAAGAGATTTGTTTGATAGAAAGCAGTAAGGAGAAGTGCCGAGCCCCGTCTGCCTTGTCAGAAGACCTTCCATCATTCGTTTCAACCGCCTTTCATCCAGCCTCATCGTCTATCCTGCCCTGGAAAGCCCGCAGGGCCCGCCCCCGGCGGCGCAGGAAACCCCGGAGGAATAGGTCCTCCTGGAAAACCCGGCCCAGGCAGCGGCATACCGGGCATGCCTGGCATACCCGGCATACCGGGAAAGCCCGGCGGCGGCGCTCCAGCCGCACCCGGAGGTGGGAACGGAAGACCACCTGGCGGAGGAGGAAACGGCAAGCCACCAGGAGGAGGCATAGGCATGCCCCCCGGCCCAAGCGGGAAAGGAGGCATGGTAGGAAGGCCACGCCCAGCACCAGGAGGGGGCATTCCAGGAAATTGTCCTGGAGGGGGGGCACCGGGCATGCCTGGGACGGGGAAGGGAGGGGGGCCACCTAGGATAGATAAGTCAGTAAAGCCGTCGAGATTCGCACTCGTGAAGTAACATGATCGGATAGATAGCTGGTTCGCGTTGCTTGGGTTGATCAGGACTCAAGGTAAAGAAAGTATAGTAGCTCATACCTGGGAAGGCGAATGGAGGGGGGAAGGCGTTGCCGGGTTGATTTTGTGGAAGCATAGGATTGGCGTGTGCTTGTCCTTCGGCGGCGTAAGACGACGTGATGGAGTCGATGACCGATTGGGCCTTTTCGTGTCCGATTTCTACATGACGAAACCCCGCGGTTAGCAAGACTTGTGCGGAACTCATGTATTAGATGGTCGCGAAGCGCGATGGATAGCTGCGGGAGTAGGGGTCTTGTCTCTCTTCCTACGTTGGTAATATTCCACCACGTTTCGCAAATGGTTCTTTCCGCTATTGTGAGCCTTGCGCACGCTCATTGAGTCGTGGGTAAGGTAGACATCGCAGTAGTCGCCTGGGCAGAGGTGTGTCAGCTTTTTCGAATGCGCGCTGGAGGAGGTCGGCTGCTGTGTGGCTGTCCTGTTCGAGGCAGCGACAAGTCGCGACTGGCTTACAGAAGACTGGTGATGGGTTGAGTGTGGTTAGTATATCGGAGAAAAGAGTCAGGCTATCCCACTGAGGAATGACAATTTCGGGGAGAACACACATTTCGGCATTGTGATCAGGCGATTTGCTCGCGCAGGATCAGAACGGGTGATGAAGGTTGACGGCGTCGGGAGTTTGGGCTCAATATAGGTAGCATCACGGTCGTCCTCGGGAAGTTGCGACAAGTGCAAGGCTTCTGGCGAGGCTGCGGCTTCCTCTGCACGTGACGGATGATTCTCCAGCAAGCGCTAACACTAATGGCGGCATTGAACGCGCTTGATTGGTCGACTGGATATAGAAACCCACCCACCCCCTTGTCTGGTTTAAGTCCCCTTTCGCAAACGCGACACATTGCAACAAAGCTGTCCAGATTCGCAAGACGGAGCAATCAGCGTACCTCGCATTGCTGCCACTTCGTTTTCCATTTCCATTTTCTATCTTGCAGCGTACGGAACCGTATTCCAGGCCCGCCCGACCTCACACACTATGGCGGCACATCGCTCGACGCTGCTGCAATGGCTCAGCAGCTTGCTGCTCCTCCTGGGGGCCGCCCACGCGCTCAAGTTCGAACTTCCTGCCTTCGGCAAGGAGCGCTGCATTCGCAACTTTGTCAGCCGGCAGACGCTTGTTGTTGTGACGGCGAAGGTGGATGGATATAAGGGCGATGGCATGGTTGTCGATATGCACGTATGTTATGAGGCGTGCATGTGAAAATGTGTGCTGGAGATTCATCTTTGTCTGACCTGCTTCTCTTTAGGTCCGCGATGCATTGGGTAATGAATACGGTCACCCGAGGGATATCGTCGGCGAGTCGAGAGTTACGTTCCAGAGTCATACGGATGCTGCTTTTGACGTGTGCTTTCAGAACAATGTTTCAGGAGGTAGGTGAAGCACCAGGAGAGAGGAATTGTGACGCACCATTTTTTGATCGTGCACGATTGGACTACGTTCTTTCTTTTTCTCTCTGGGACAAGAACACACATTGTTCCCCTGCATAGGTCATTCTTACTGACTATTTACACAAGACCGTCGACCGAACCCTTCCGCGCGCCAAATCGAGCTCGATGTCGATATCGGCGCCGACGCCAAGGACTGGAGTGCCATCCAGGCCACGGAAAAGCTGAAGCCTCTCGAGGCGGAACTGCGTCACGTGGAGGAGCAGATGGAGGAGATTGTGCGCGACATGGACTATCTGCGCCATCGGGAACAGAAGCTGCGTGATACCAATGAGAGCACCAACGACCGTGTTAAGTGGTTTGGCGTCACGACTACGTGGATCCTGATTGGCTTGTGGGCGTGGCAGGTCATGTATCTGCGGGCGTACTTTCGGTCCAAGCATCTCATCTGAGGGATTTCAAAGAGGGCGTTATGTCAGGAAGGGGGGTTTCAAAGAGATGGTGTTGGCGAAGAAAAGGGGATTTTCTATTCGGCCGTGGGTTCGAATTGTCATGCAGCACTTGAGTACATGAGCACATGATGAGCAACGTGAAGGGATGGATAATACATAGGAAGAATTGGGGAGCTAGGAATGGGTCTTGACTGGATCTCCGCGTCTGGAGAAAAGAGAAAAGGCAACTTTACAGCCTTGGGTTTACTTTTACTTTTATTTGCTTTTATCGTATGCCGCTTTTTCTTTGGCCCGTATTTCCACACTGGGTAATCTGAGAAATCGGGGCATCGTAACACTTGAAGGTCAATGGACGAACCGATTGATTATGACAATGGACGACGGGAAGAGCCCATGCAAGACATACATAGTACCTACATACATACAATGTATGTCATGGACGGCATCAGCGTGCTGGCCTCTTGATGGTTCCTTGACTTGACGTCGCGACTCGCAACTCGCAAGTGCCCGCGGCCCACATCGGCCTCTCCCTGAGTCCCCTCGGCAAGCCAGCGCAGACAGCCTATTACGCAACCCGCGACCGTCCATGCTCGGCTTCTTGCCACCTCCAGAACTCGAGCTAGATCCATCGGCGCATCGCCACTCCCCAGGTCGAGCCGGCTCTTCCTCCGTCTTCTTTACTCTTGTTGATCTTTTATCTACTTTGCTCACCTCGATTGACTTCTTTTGGCTTCATTTCTCTTCACGCACTCGAATCAATACTTTTGTTGGGCAACATCATCCGCTAACCACCAACATCATGGCCTTCTCCGTCCGCCCTGCCACCGCAGCGCGGCGCCTCATGCTCACGCGCCGGACGCTTGGCCTCGGCCGCCTCACTCGCTCATACAGCGACTCGCCGGCCCAGAAAGCCGAGATGGCTGTCGGAGAGCTACAGGGCATCGATTTCCGCGTGGCGCCTCTACGACGGACCGGTGAAACCGACGACACCAAACGAGCGAGATTACTATGTGTGTTTTCTTTGAAGACCTACAATCGGCCTTTCTGGCATCTTCTAAACCGAAACTTCATCGCTAATGCTCTTCCCCCCCCTCCTTCTAGATCAATCTCGCAAAAGAGGCATCCTTGAGAGCGACCTCCTCATGTCCACCTTTGCGAAAGCACACCTTCCCACCATGTCGTCCGATCTCCTCACGCAGTACGATTTGCTTCTCGACGAAAACGATTGGGATCTCTACTACTGGGCCACGCAGCGCGAGCCCACGGATACGTCCTTTGCTACAAATCCAGCTGATGATGCGGCCGCGCAGGCAGTGCAGCAGAAGGCAAATGATGATGAGTATGTGCGTGCAGAACCTCCCTCGGGGGAGTGGGCGCAGACGGTTGGCAATTTCAAGGCTGCGTATCGGCCTGTGCCTGCGCGGTGGAAGGGTAGCGAGATTCTGGAGTTGCTGAGAGCGCATGTGAAGAGTCGGAGTGTGGAAGGCGAAGGCGGGATGGCATTTATGCCGGCTTTGGGGGGAGAGGTGAGGTGAGGAGTGTGCGATACTTCTAGGTGATGCTTCGGGGTTTGCTTGCATAGGGATTACTACAGGGCGTTTGGGGAGTATCAACCAAATTGGTGAGATAGACAGATGGCATGAAGGACATTTGATGCTCCCGAAGGACCGTGATGGTCACTCCGCCGCTTGCAGGCAGACGGGAACGAGGGGTATATTTCATCATTTTCATGGGAGGCATACACTACCTACTTGTACCATGTGCGCCACGCCGGGGTTTTTGCAGCTCCGGGGATGGGAACGAGACCTTTTATACATATACGACCAGGTAGATGAAAACGCCATTGATGTCGGTTGATCTATTGCGATGGTGCGGCCACAACTTCCTATTCCCAAAGTGAACTGCTCGTCAAGATGGAGACGTCTTGCCTGGAATAAGAAATTTGGCTCCTTGCTCATGATGGTGTACTTCTGAGTGAGTCTTCCATAAGAGCGTCTCTCCAAAGAAGGTACATCTCGCGACATAAAACTCCAACACGGACATTTGGCAAGGACTCTTGGCCCTTGGGGAAACATTCACTCACCCAAGTCATCGGCCGACGACTCCTGGTAACGAAACTGAAACTCCCTGAAAAAACAATCCACGCCATGGGACTCAGACGTCAGAGTCGCGGCACCACGACATCTAAAATATGGATATGTATGTCGACGCAGAGCACATACAGATGACACACAACACTTTCAGTTACGACAAAAAGAATGATAATCAACGACGCTCCCCTCTCTCGTCTACCCCATCTCCCACGTTCAACAATACCAAAAGTCAAATACCAAAATGTGGCCAGTTCTGAATCAATTTAAACTCCATCACCCACGCCAACGCTAAGGTATCCATCCGTCCAAAATAAAAAAAAAAAAAAAAAAGGGGGGGGAGAAGATGGTCCCCCTCCCCGAAAGAACTCCCATAGAAACGGGTTAAATACGGGATAAGTGCAGCACGCAATGCCTTGATGAAACTTAAAAAAAACCACCCTCAAAAGTCATCAATCAGACCCTCCTCCCGCGCTCCATATCCTCATCCTCATCCTCATCCTCATCCTCCCCGCCCCCGTCCCCGTCCCCGTCCCCTTTACCATCCCTATCATCGCCCGCCAGCCCACTCAACCCCCTCAATACCTCCATCAACGGCATCTCCCTCGTTCCCGCCCTCTCCCTATCCCGTCCCTCCCGCTCCTTAAGCCTCCGCGCCGAAAGGCCCAGCACCGCATCAGCTTGTCTCCCCGCAACGAGGACCCGTTGCTGCAACTTGTGCACATTATCTGCGAGTTGGTCGATTTCAAACTCCAGCGATGCTTGGATAGTGCGGATCCGAGTCTCCGTCTGGGAGAGCAGTGTTGGGAAAGGGACGAGTTCGTCGGTGAGGTACTTCCGTGTTTTGGCTTCGTCGGGCTCGAGGAGGGATATTTCCGGGAGGACGCAAATCGGGTCTGGTTGTGAGGGGTCTGGCTGTGAAGAAATGGAGGAGGGGGTGGCGTCTTCTGGGTAGATGGGGGGGATGTCGGGGGGTGGTTCGCGGATAGCCTGCCAGGCTTGTTTTTCGAGATGCAATCTGTGCAGCGGGTTAGAAACATGACGAGATTTTTCTTTTTCAAGGTAGGATACACGAACGAACCTCTGTATCTTGGCTTCCAGCGCGACCAATTTATCTGCAAGCTCAACATTTCTTGGATTTGGCAGCGGGGCGGCCGTACTCGAGGGCGGTGCGTCGTCGTCTCGGTCGAACCAGTTGGAGCATTCAGACCGCGCAGCAAAGTCCTTTAGGATTTGGTCTTGGATTGCCCGTGCTAGTGCTGCGTTAGTTTACGGCTTCAAGCGTTCTCATCGCGAAGAGCAAAGAACAGAGTTACTGTGATGGAAAAACGACAAATGCAAAGGACAACAAGACGAGTACGTACCTCCCAGCACAGCCTCAGAATTCCCCTTCCCACGCCTCCTCTCCGGCATTGCCCTCTCGCCACACCACATCAACAACTGCTTCATCCGCCGCGGCTCTGGCAAATCCTCCGCGATATGTTTGTAGAATTCCCGCGCCTCCACCTCGCGATGCGGAATCGCCGTCTGCCCATTATCAATCAATGAACTAGCCCGTCTGCCTCTCGATCCTAGACTACTCCGCCTATTGGACTTGCCGCCCTTTTTGCGCATCTCCTTATTCCGGTTGATAATAGGGGTATCGTTCATGGGAAGCGCAATCTTGGAGGACTCGGCTGGGCGCCGTGGCGTCGGAGAAGGCTCCCATTTTCTCACTGGTTTTGATGATGTCGCTGCCGTTGTCGTTGCTATTGTCGATGTTATCGTCCTCGAGCTTGACGCCGTCGCCGCAGCCCCCTTTTTTGCTGCGCCATTCGCATGTACGTCTTCACCACTACCGCCCCTATCCGCCTTGTCTACCGTGGCAACCCTAGTGCTATTCCTCGTTGTCCTTCCCCGCGTTTGCGGCGGTAGCGGCGACGGCGGCGGCTCCTCGTGCGGTGGGCTCCCCTCACTTGCTTTCGACTGCCTCGTTTTGCGCTGTCCTGTCCTTGACGTTGATTTCGACACTGGCGGGTTCGCCACAAGGCTGAGTTCTTCGGGTTCCTCGTTCTCTGGAATAGTCGCGGCTGGTAACGTCCGTATTACCGCATTTGTGGCGCGTTTGCTGCTCCCCGCTGCTGGCGCGGCGGGCGTCTCCTCCGTCCTAAGTCGCTTTGACTTTCGAATAAACTGAAAATCATCGTCGCGCTCGAAATCGCTCGGGGCTAGATGAAATCTCCAGTCAGTGCCTTTGCCTTTTTGTATACGTTGCCGATCATCCAAGACCCTTTTCAGAGCTCAATCCCCCCCCTGAAATCTAAAACCGCATCAGTGATCGTCCTGCAACAGAAAGACACGTACCGGCCGGATGGCGCTTGCTTCTTCGGCGCTCTTGCTGGTTGCTCATGCTATGAAGTTCTAGCACCTGTTGAGTAGCCACAAGGGTCGTCATGGATGGCTAATTTGAGAATCTCATGGGCAGGTATGCGATGGGGGTCGCAGACAAAGTCTTTGCTATAAATACTAAAGGCGATTGAGTGTTGTTGTTTGTTTGTGCGATTCGGCCTTCCGTCGATACAGGTGGTGGTAAAGCACCTTTGCTGATGCGGGGGGCCGTTGCGCTCGTCTCGTCGCGCGAAGCAGATGCAGTTCTCGTGGCTTGTCGCGTCGTCGTCGCGTCTGGTGACGATAGTCGGCGCACAAGAACGTTGATCGATACGTATATATGTCTGTTCGTTTTCCCAATCGAGTGACACTATTTGCGCAAGAGGCTACGCCGGGACAGAGAGCAACACCAGGCGCGGAAATGGCGATGCTTGATCGAGTAGAAAGAGCTTGCCTCGTTCTTGTTTACCTCTTGAGACCAAGATGCATCTAAACGCCGCTAAGCCGTTTTGGGCTGCTCTATACCCCACCTCGCGGAGCGCCACATGAGTATGTGATTGGCCGAAAGCCATTGCCGAGCCGGTGGAGACAGTTGTACCTGTTTAAACAATTCGGGCGCTTGGAGATCCACGGACCACGAGACAGGATGCGGGACATATCCTTCCCTGATACTTCATGGTATGTACGTATGTACGTGTAGTACCTAATGCAATTGCAAGAACACCTCAGAAACATCAACTACAGTACATACGTACCAAGGTACCTACCTTGATGGTGGCTGCCTTGATGGACAGTGAGGATTCAATCCATTGGCTTTCTGAGCCGTTTCGGTGTACTGGCGGGCGATTATAAGGTAGGGGGGGGAGGGGTAAATTGAATCGCCCGCCAGTAACAAAGTTATTCTCTACATATTCAGAGGAAGGCATGATGACATATCGCTCGTGAAGCATGCACAGCTTGCACCCAATCGAAAGAGAACATGACAGAATGTGGTTCATAGCTATAACGTGTCCCTTTTCGTCGCTTTGTTGCAACAAGAAAAGCAACCACAAGATAAGTACATGAAAGAATGGAACGCTTCGTCGGTATCAAGACCGTACTGCCAGCGTATAACCACGTAGCTCCTATTGCCTATCGCTACCACAAAAAAAAGTACTAAACCAAATTCGTCAGCACTATCAGAAAACAAGCCGTATCAACACATTGCGTGTTGATCCGCAACGCCACGATAAGTCCTTGTCCAACACCTTTTGATGTGCGTGTACTGGGCAGAATACGCATAGAACGAGATGCAACAGGCCAGGAGACAAGGCACGTCTCTTTCACATTGCGAGACGCCAAAACCTGCTGTGGGCTACCAGGTATGAATGAGATGCCGTGGACCCCGGAAGCTTGTACTCTGTAAGAGTCTCTACTTCTCTCTCGCGTCTATGTCGTTCCGTGCACCAGTCAACTCCCACATACATCATTCCAGCTTCATCAGAAAATTGTTGTACAAAGCACATTGGTAGACATGAGTAGAAAGCATAACTCCGTCAGTCCACGATACCGATCCGAATACCCTTTCCTTTGTGAATCCAATAGGACAGAGTCACAGTATGAAGATTTTTCGCATAAATCTAAGCCACATTTGAGAAGATGCGATTGTGTCGCGGGTTATGCGTAGAGCATGTCTCAAGAGGAGCCCGCGATTGCTGGTTCATCGGAAAATTGTCGCCGCAATGCTTCAGCGACTGACTCCAGACTCTATGAGAATCGACGCTGGACTCCTTGTCCCGCCATGACCTGTTGCTGATTTGGAATAGGCCCGGCCATACCATAGGGGTTCATCTGCGCATTGTAAGGCTCAACGACCTGTGCCATATAAGGCCCATGAAGACCTTGTTGTTGGGTAACCGGACAATCTTTGTGAGCCAGGAGAAGTGTCTTCAGATTGACAACCTCTTCCCTCAGCTGCGTTATTTGTGCCGTAAGAGCGTCGTTTTCGCTGCTGTACATTTCAACCTTGTTTTGCAAGTTTGCAAGCCACTGCTTCTTACGTTGTCGACATTTGAGAGCAGCAACCCTATGCATCAAGCACCAATTAGTACATATAAGCAGGAAAAGACAAACGAGTCAGTATGGAAGGGGGCAACTCGTACCGATTTCTCTCCAGGAAATTCTTGCGTTTCTCTTCGTCTGTCATCTTCACCTTAGGATTCCCATCTTCGCCCATCATATCGTCGTCATCATCATCGGAATCTTCTTCGTTGACACTTCCATTCATAGTCTCAGGCATGCCCTTTGCCTTTTTAGTTGGGGGGGCCTTTGTTGGCATATCTTCAGCTTTTCGTCTTCCATTCGTGGCAGATGCTGCGCCCTTTTTACCCTTGCCCTTGGGCAAAGGTTTCGTTTGCTCACTGTCGCCAGACCCGTTGGTCGCTTCGCTAACTCCTCTCGAAACAACTTTGCCACTCGACATTTGGGGCGACGGGTTTGGGTTTTGGGACGACGATATTGGCGCTGGATGGGCGTGACTGGGTGCACTAGTTGTGTTGTAATGACTAGGCGCCTGAACACCGTTTCTGTTCTGTGCGCCTTGGGCAAGCATAAACAACCCGTTGGCTGCGTCGTTATCGTGTGGGTCAAATGGCCCTGAAGGCTGTTTCTGCTCTAATTTAACAGCCGGTACGCCGTTGGTGATGTCAGGAGGCGCCGAGGTTGCGGGCTGAGCTCCTTGTTGCTGATGTTGCTGATGTTGCTGAGACTGCTGCTGACTGTGTTGTAATTGTTGTGGCTGTGTCGGTTGTTGATGTTGGTGATGTTGAGATTGGCGTGGGGGCATGCCTTGCTCACGCTTAGCAGCAGCCGCGTTTATGGCGGTTCGATGGAAATCGATAGCACTTGGAGTTGCGCCGCCGCTTGCAAGTTGTGAGAACAAAGCCTGGGAATTCGGAGTAGGAGCAGGAAACATGGACCCGCTGCCACCGGGTGTAAGACCAGATCGTAATGAAGACTCGTTCGGGGTCGGAAATCCGCCTCGGAGATGGTGCGAATCGCTGAAGTAGTCGTTGGCCGGACCTGACAACATGGCCGGGCTCAAGGGACCGGTGCGCAACGAGCCACCTCCCCAGTTGAAAGGTGTTGAATTGCCGCCGGGAAGGAGCGAAGACGGCGATGTCAATGACGCGACAGAAGGCAGTTTGGTGCCGCCTGGAGTCTCAGGGCCTCCACCGCCCCCGAAAGACTGTTCGAAGGGATTTGGCTCCAGACTGAGAGATCCGGCAACTTGGCCAGCGAAGTAGTCGGATGTGTTGTTTCCTTGTGGTTGCTGATTTGGTCGTGGGGGAGGCGCAAGAGGCTTCGTGGGTTCCGCATTAGACGCACCGTTTGGCTTCACAACGGAATCAACCTTGGTTCCCGGAGCTGGATCTGTAGAGAGCGAGGGACAATCAACACACAATTTTCAAGTCAGGATGGCGATGACTGTCTAGTCCAGCCGATTGAGCGCGAAAGGTGAAAGGGAAACAAGATGCACGCAGGTGTGACGTCGCCACGAATGACGACAGGTGGAGCAGAGCAATGATGCGAGGGGCGAAGAGCAAGATAACCTAGTGTGACGGATGGTACCCCACGGGGGAATGGGAAATAGGAAGGATGTGAGGCTCAAGGAGATGCAGAATGCAGCTCACCTTGTCGCGTCTTGTTGGACGACAGGTCGGGGGACTTGGACTCGTTTGTGGGAGAGGTCCCCATGATGACACTGCTGCGTGATGTGTAGAATAATATGGGGGGTGTGGATTGGCGGTACTGGGTGGGGGCGAGCGCGCAAAGATGGACGCGGTTGAGCGAGTGGTTGATAGGAAATAGACAACCGATGAGGTCAGAGACGTCGGAGACGTCAACAGATGTCAGAGGCGTTTATCTCCAGCCGGTTTAGTGCTGTGATTGAGGCCCCCCAGAAGGCGCTGTCTAGCCCGGACCAGAGTTTCGACACGCGCGCTGCAACCACTGAACGGTCTGGTTCCAGCAACAAGAGAAACCACGCCGCGCCGATGAAGCAGACGGCGGCTTTGCTGAGAACAATTAGCGGTACGTCGCAGTCCTCAAGCTTCCGGTGGCAACCAAATGCGGACGCGGACGGCGGCGCGCGGCTCAAAGTGGGAATGCGTCGAGCAGGAGAGGATCGTGAAGGGGGTTCAGGCATGAAATTTGCAGAGGGAAAGACGTCAGAGATGACGTTGTAAGGAGGCAGCGAAAAAGAAGGCGCAAAGAGAAAAAAAAGGCGAATGGCAGCGGCCGGGGGAGGGGGGGGTCCTTGGACTTTGCCCTCTTTGTGTCTGGATGTCTCCGGCTCTAGTTTCTTTCCCCTTCTCGACCAGGGGGGTCCGGGCAAGGCGTCGATAGGGAAGGAGCAACTGCCAACGGACATTGACTTGAGTGGCTGGCTGGGCTCGCACTGTGTGGATCCCGTGGAAATCGATTCGGGCAAGAAGGTCCTGACATCGGCCGGCAGGCCTAAAGATCAATCAGCCAGCCAAAACGATCGCACGACAGGCCAGCAAGATAACACTCTACGGACACCCGATCGTTGAAGACAATTCCTAGCTGAGATACTTTTCACATTTTAGATGCTCATTCTGTCCAGAAGCGCATGGCAAGGGCCATGAGTAACACGATGAGATAGCAGGGCATGCAGGGCGTGCCGCTTGGCGAGATGGTGTGCACAAAGGTTACATCTGGCATCGGCTGGCCCACTGCCCAATTAACAACAAAAGTCACTGCATTTTTCGGACAGCGCCTCGTGATTCGCTTGGAGTGTCCGGCTCTCATTCTCCGTCTCTGGCTGCCTGCTTGAAGATGCCTTAGTCGTGTTTATAGGTATGTATGTATGTCCTTGACAAGAGTCTTGACAAGAGGAAGAGGGCCGTTCCAAACGGTACATACATACATCATACATGCCCCAGCACCGCGTCGTCTGTAGCGTCCAAGCGGTGGACGCGTATCGGCCAGTGCTCACTGCTGGCAAGTTGTCTGTCAGTGACTCAGTGGCATTCCCGCCACTGTCTGTCCGACAACACAAGATCTGCACCCCACTAAGGCGTAGTGGAAACGAGAGTTCCAAACCTCCAGTCACATTGCAGCAAACGTCTACGGAGTACCTACGCTGTGAAGTCGGTTTAGGTCAGTATGACGTGATCCCTACCCTCGCGACCATCACGCGGTAGACCACATGTCAATCGAGCGGCGCGTTCACAGCACGAACGGAGCAACACGCCAACAGCCAACATTCCTAACATTGTCATGTTGCAACTTGCAAGTTGCGACACGAGCTTCTTACGGGTCGAAATGCACCCAAGTGGCAAATTAATACATCTCGACCCCCACCTCCTTTCCACACACACACACAATATCTCCGCTCCTCCCTGTTTTCCAAGGCCAAAAGCTCCTCTCAGTCAGACAAGCCACCACGTCTGCTTCTCAAGACGCTCATGGCGCATGAGTCGCACAGCCAATCGAACACAGCCGTCCTCGGCCGGGCCCCGCAGCTTCTGCCTCCACGACGACGCAGTCATAATTGATGTTTGTCGTTTGTCGTTTCGTTCTGCTTCAGGGACTTCATCACGGTTCTTACATATGACTATCACTATGACTATGCTGATGCCGATTATCGTCTTGTTTCCTGCCAAATCCCGACTTGACAGCTAAATCGCAAGCATTATTATGAATACCTAATGCAGCATTCCTGTTTGACATGAGAAGGGATCAGACGGTGGGTCGGCACACAGTGCGTCGAGCCTCGACTTCTGCGAGACTCCACAAGCGGCGACGTCAAGACGACTTTGTGCACAGGCCCTTTCCCCATATCGCGCTATGTACCAGCCATGGATGACGTTATCCCGTCCGGACTCCGAAGGTTGTGCCCTTTTTTCTTTTTGCTTCACATACTCCGTAGGTTAAGGTATGTACATACTACGCTTCTTTCCCACCAAAAAAACTGATGAGAGGGGGTCAACCCGTGAAGGGAGTAGAGGTACACAATGTAAATCGAAGAAACGCGCGAAAAAGGTCATAGGAGTTTGTTGTTGTTTCGTTGTGCCACCTCGCGCACGACACGCTTACGTCACAGCTACTCCGTACATATGCGCCAATGCCCAAGGGGAGCGAATTGGCCACGCCTCTTCGCTTTCTTGCCATCGCGTGCCGGGGAATGCGACGACCGTCAATAGAACGCAAAGCCGTCTTACGCCCGCGATATCGCAAATCTACTACCGACGGCTCTCGCGCTGGATCAGATCGTATGGGGATAATAAGCGGCGCAATCAGCGAGCCATGGTGGAGAGAGAAGTGCCAGCGTTATAATTCCTATTCGTGTACGGAGTACATACTCGTGGGTGAAACCTTTCTGAAAAGGACACCCACATAGGTACTATGTAACTTCTGAACACGCATGCAAAAACTCATGTCCGCCTCAACTCTGCCACATGGTCCAATTGGTGTACAAACTTCAAAGCCGAGATCGCTGCCCAAGGAAGTTATTCGCAGCCCATGCTCGGAAGAAGTGAGTCGCGCTACAGAATTAATGGTGCATTGTCGCCTTCCTCCACGTGCGCTTCACTGGTATGTGTATAACATATGTACCTTAGAAGTTAGATATGGTATGGCAGCAAGTTCGGGGCAGCATGGAGTGATGGCGGGGAAGATACATACATATTCGAGAAAGGCCCTCCGATTACTCCGTACTCCGTAGATCTAAAGCGAGTCTTGGTAGGTATGTAGATCTGCGTGGCGTGCTAGCGCATGCGTTATCGGAGCATCGATTTTCGATAGACTTGCATTCATCCGACTTGGGTATAAGATATGTAATTGAGGACGGCATGCTGGGCTCTGAAGATATAGCAATCTTCCTCCATTGCGATGGTCGACCTACTGACACCGAGTACTTGTCACCAGAGAGCAGCCGCATATCTCCGATTCAGATAAGGCGCTTGATTATTTGACATCCCAGCATCCCAGGCGGCCAAGATAGGGCGAGAAGCTGCCCCATCAATCACTGTGAAGATGCAGAAAAAGAGGCGTTTGAGCGATTGTCAATGGACATACACTGTAGTGCGTGCGATTCTAACGCTGCGAAAACTCGCGACAGAGACCTGTAGGGTATGTGTCAAATGTGAGCCAGAACACGCGCAAGAAGATGCAGCTGCATGAATGTGATATTGTAACCCCAGGTTCCCTCTCGACCAGGTTGAACAAGTAGAGCCTCGAAAGAACTTTATCAACCCTATCTCTCATTATACATATCAGTGTCAAATTATTGCTGTACATACCGTACATATGCTTTTTTATGATCGATAAACACTGAATCACAACTTTACACCAGCGAATCCTAATAAACCTCACTTCGACACTCAACATCTCGACATCCCTCCCCAAGACGCCCGCGCTGTTTTCGTCATTCAACGATCGCCTCATCACCCTATATCCACTACCCAGGCCGCAGGCCTCAAAGCTCATTCTACCAGTAACGGTACATGAGGTTTGACCCACTTATTTCACAAATCGTCGTGTACCTTTTGGGGCATTTCTTGACCAGCTTCGGGTCAGGCACTAAAGTTGGGGGGGGGGGG